>BQKZ01014041.1:0-10253 GCA_036244855.1 Temnopleurus reevesii | reverse complement strand
TAGAAAAATATGCTATGATCTTGAAATGTGTATAGAAACTATATGTCATGGTATATATCCCCCAAATTCACATTTCTTTAATCTTTACCAAAACTATACATGGGCTTTAAGCGTCAGCATAGCGTTCCAATTTTATGAACGCGGTTTAGACGTTGGGCAGACTTAGTTTTTAATTTATCGTCCGTGTTTTAACGAAGTGACGGGAGCCAGGGGTATTGTTACACGAAATTAGTCACAGTCCATTGAAAAGTGTCCTTCTATAAAATGACCACGTTGTTCTATAGGATGACCGTTGAATTGGTGCTAAGTCGGGATTTCTTTGTCTTCATGCACCATTGCCCTTTGGCTTCTGTCACTTCGTGGAAATATGGACGATATGTTTGAGCTTCCGTACAACAGGAATCACCAGAGTGTACAATGTGGTACAATTTCAGTTCCAATACTTTAGAACATATAATACAGTAGCATTTTTTTTCTTCTCAACAGACATGCCGATCGTTATGTCTTCTGCTGTCTCGTAGGGTTGGTAGATGATAACGGCTGCGATGCACCACGTGACCAGTTCTCTTCCTGCGAGGACCTCATGGCAAATGATGCTCTTCGAATATTCATCTGGATTCTTGGAGGAAGTGCTTTCATCGGAAATGCTTTCGTCTTCGCCTACCGAATTCTAACTCAACGAAGGGACAAGAAGACCATAGTTCAGTCAAGTTTCATCACTAACCTAGCGATTTCTGATTTCATGATGGGTCTGTACATGATCACCATTGCATCGGCTGATATCTACTACCGAGGGAATTACGCCGTCTATGCAGACTCCTGGCAGTCTAGCGCCCTCTGCAATATGGCTGGGATGATCTCGGTTATCTCCAGTGAAGCTTCTGTCATGTTCATCATGATGATTAGCCTTGATCGATGCATCCATGTCATGTTGCCCTTCAAAAGAGGGTTCCATCTCACAGCTATGTCTGCCCGATGTTGTCAACTCTTCATCTGGGCTCTTGCACTTGTGGTCAGCCTGGTGCCTATCATAATTCCGGCGTACAACGCTGGTAACTTCTACGGACAGTCTGGAGTCTGCTTGGCTTTACCGTTGACCGTTGACCGCCCTCCAGGATGGCACTACTCCATCTCGCTCTTCATCGGAGCCAACTTTTTAGCCTTTCTGATCACTTTCCTCTGCTACTTGGCTATTTTTGTCCGGTATCAACAATCAAAGCAGATGATTGCCAGTACTGGGAAAGGATCCAGGGACGAGAAACGCATAAGTGAAGACATCAAGCTGGCTTGGAAGATGTCTTTGATCGTAGGTACAGATCTGATTTGCTGGTTTCCAATCATCATCATGGGTCTCATGTCGGCAGCTGGGAAACTGACAATCTCAGCTCAGGTGACTCCCCAGCCAATATTCCACTATTTTCAACTGATTTATCGAATTAAACATTAAATTTTGCCAAAATCGCCGGAGTAAGCTGGAAGACCTAAATGATATAAGAAAATCAATTGAATTATCTTACCATTTAACAAATGACAATCGCAAGGTACAGTTACCGATCAAAACAAAAGTACCTCCTGCTTTAGATTGGAGAGCCAAATTGTAAAAGCGGCTCTCTTACCGGAGCTGTAACAGGTATTTGTCCGATTAACCAAACCATGAACTTTCAATACCGATGATTCGATTTCCTTTTTTTTATAATTCGACCGGGGATCGAACCCACGACCTCTTGTTTTAACACTACTTCCGGTTTTGAATTTTTTTTCGATAATCATATTTTTGATAATACACACATGTTTATTTGTTACTTTTCTTTAACGGAATGAAACCGCAGAATGTCTTTTCTAGCACTTTTCTAGCAGCCATTAGATCCGAACCCTCTCACGAACATTTGAATACTATTCGCCAGTAACAGTAAACTATCCGCTCTGGGACGTCATCTTCGCCCAGTCTATTAGAGTTTTTTCAGGGAAAAAGTATGCCACTTGACCATTCAGAGGATGGCAAATTACCATCATTGATGACAAAGCGCCCTCTCAGTTCAATGACACTGTCCAATTAAAAGATACACCTTTAATTTGGAGTTTCTTATGATAATATTCTGCATGTTTTGTGTTGTTTTCCCTTTCATGTTACAAGGTGTATGCATGGACAGCTGTCTTTGTACTCCCGGTGAACTCTTCTCTCAATCCCTACCTATACACGCTCTCCAGTTTGCGCGGGAAGAAACAGATGGCCAGACAGTCTACATTCACGGAAGAAAACAAGTCAATGGGTAGGCGGTTTTAGTTTGCTGCGTTTATTTTCCTGATAATAAATAATCATGCAATTAGTGTCACTTAAATTTAAATCTAAATCATTCTTTTCAGCCGGATTTTTATTTTCTTAGTGATTCAATTAAAGGTTAGGAATCACTTTGAACTTGTATCATTAGAATAATAATAATAATAATAAACACAGCATTTGTAATGCACCATCTATCTAGTTAAACTATTCCGAGGTGCAGAGGGATACAGATATACAACAGAAAGATATGGATTTGTGATTATGTGTGAGTACAAATATTAACAAAAATATGACAGAAACAAATAGGATTTTAGATGTTTTTGAAGGTTTCGAGCGAGCTTGCTGATCGGATCCCCAGTGGGAGAGCATTCCACAGAAATTGAGCTGATGCAGAAAATGCCTTCTCTCCCACGGATAAATTTGTCTTTTGAACTGTGAGCTGTTGTTTGTTTGAAGAATCGTATTCACTTTAATGTGAGTAAGAAGTACGTAAAGACATGTTTTTCGGAAATCATCCTTTCCTTTTATCGAAGCATCCATCTCCGGGGGCAATATGAACCATTAAAGGACAACCAATTGAATCTATGCTCTATCCCGTATTATATTTATGTAGTCGTTATCCCTTACAAATAAACAGTAAGGAAGTAAGATATGTAATTAATACATATATTTTGTAATGACATCAATTTTATCGATGTTTATCAAACGCAGAGAGCAGTCTTTATGACCGTGATGGCACTTCAACCGTCATTGGACCGCCAATAGCGCCCCCTCTTGTTGCCCAATTTTTAAAGACCTTGCTGAAGACCGAATCACGTGACTTAACCCGGAAGGAATTAGACATCATAGGTCGAGACGTTGGCCAATCGCTTATTCTGATGAAGAAGGATGGTGAAGAGTGCCTGGAAAACATTGTTGTACAGTTAGTGAGTATGAAACCTACGATATTTCTTATTTTACTGATCAAGACCACACGCTTGGGAAAACAAAATATTTTCATAATGCAGAAGACGTTCAACAGTTGGGTACAACCTGGCATTTAAATTCAAAGCTTATGTTATGAAGTACGGTGTTGGAATTGCATAAGGGGAATTCACCCGAGACATTAAGGTGCTGTGGTAGGATGAAGAAAAATACAACTATCAAAATGTGAGTAAAATCGGATGATCTTTCAAAACTTATGATTTTTAAAAGTTTTGATTTACATTCCTCATGGACTCCTTAAGTTGACAACCTACAGGCACAAAATGGCTACCTATATGGAGAACTCGCCATCTACTTTGTACACAGAACTTTACAAAGTCTTCTTCTTGTAGAAAAGTAGACATGATACCTTTTTGTTCAAGTATGATATAGACATATCAGTTAAAAAGTACTCCAGAAACAGTGGTGGTGATTCTTCAATTGAAATATGACATTGATCCATTTTGATATTTTGTATACAAAGTTAATGAAGAGTATTCTATGTATGGCATCACAGATTTTGCCGAAGTTGCCATTGCAAGGATACCCACTATTTGGAGAAATGCAAACTTTGACAACTCATAACTTTGTAACGGATTATTCCTTTTTGGTCAAATCTTCACAGTCTTCTCATATTATTCATGATTGTGGAATAATTCCTGTTTATCAACAACATCCCATTTTTGTTTTGTCTTCTGTTCACCTATGCACAGAACGGAGCCAAAAGAATCGAACAGGCTTTTGTGATAATGGATCAACCGTTAGCTTCTCTCGAGACAGATGTAGACTCCAATCCAACTAACAAGAATCTTGTTAAAGTCATGGAAGTACTAGAAAACATACAATATGGGAACTAAACAATGTTTGCACAATTATATAAATAATGAATACGTGGACGTGCCATGGTATAGTGGTTTCGAGTAATGTGATTTAACCTGAAGTCTTGGTTCATATTCCTTCAATGGCCCTAATTTTCTTCAGCAAGAATCTCGCACACAGGTGGAGTGAATGGATACAAAAGAGAAAGAAATATCTGAGCGCAGTGATATGCCAACTTCGGTTGCGTGCAAAATAGCACTATGAACATTTTCATTACACGCTCTATAAATGATATTTGCTATTATCATTATTATTATGAAATTATTACTGTATTAAAAGTTTTATTAGCACGACAATTATTGTTATATTATGGCTGTTGTTAATATGTACAATATTAAATTATGTATTATGAACTTAGACTGAGGAAGTTCTGCATCATTTTCTTGAAATGGTATATTTTATTGTATCTGAAGTATCTGCATTTGAGGAGGAATTTAACGTTGATATTTGTACTTAGATGGGAATCCAGTTCTGTTATAAATATGACCTATATTATTGTCATATTGTCGATGATTTATAAGTTTAAATTGTCACGTTCCTTACCTCTGTCTTGTACGTCTTTAAGTTCGTAGTAAAAAGCGCATTACGTCGCTGATCAAAATCATAAACAATTATTCGTATTTTCTTGATAATTAACAATTGACAATACGCTTACAGATGTTACATAGATTGTGTAATATTTATTGACAAGAAGTTCTGCATCAATATAATAGGCGGGTTTACTTATGTATTCAAATTTATGTGCGTTTACCTTAGTTACGTGGTATCCCATAGACCGGTTGATGACAATAAGATCACAATACTTGGAATCCAGTTTGCATACATTACTTGTTGCTATGTCGAGCAAGCATCGGGCAAGCTTTCGAGTTGTCAAGAACAACCTTTGTGTTAGAGGTATATGCATAAAATTTGCATCTATTAGTAAACCCGCCTATTGAATGACGCTTTTGTATAATAACTGTTTAGATTACGAAAATGTGCACACACTATGAACAATAGTGTAGCTGCCAGATAAATTTTACTTTGCCGGCGTTGTTAGTTATAATTGTAATATATATTGATGAACTGTATACGGTATACTTTTTCAAGTTCTCAACGGCTTTGTCGATTGACTGTTCAATAATAGGTTGGTATATGTATGACTAATCAATTAACGTGATCACTTGAATAAAATCTATTGCTCAAAATTACGCCTCCAGATGTTATGTTAGATGTGCAATATATATTGACAAGTAATTCTGTACTAATATAACCAAAGGACTCTGTCTATTTTCGTATTTCAAAAGAAGATACGGTATGCTTTCGATAACTTAAGTTGAAAAAATGACGGTAAAATCATCTTGAACGGTTAAGATTACTAAAATGTGCAAACATTAGGAACGAAAATTGCTATCTGTCAGTTATAATTTACTTTGCTGGGGTTGTGAGTAAAAATTGTTAGATATAAACTCGTATATACCTTTTCAATTTCTTTACGGCTTTTCCCTATTTACTCTTCAATTGGATGTCGATCGATATTTAAGAATTAATCAACGTGGTCAGTTGAATTAATTGAATCAATTGACTATCGCCCAAAGCTACGATTGTAGATGTTATGTAAATTATGTAATATAATACTGACAAACCTTTAATATAGTTATTGGAAAAATACAACATGCCCTCATTCATAAATGTAAATTGATACGCCTAATAAAAATAAAGAATTTGCATGTAATTTCAATATCTTATCACGTTTAGCACCCTTATAAAATCAGCAGCAAAATTTTAAAAAATAGAGGTTTTAGGAAAGATTTAGGATGCATTATTATCACTCTTTAATTTCCTAGTATCATATAAACCAAGCATAAAGTATATAGCTGATATAAGGTCAAAGTTCCATTATGAACTATTTGGGGAAGATGCTATTTGATTGAAACTTGTAAAATAATATTGAAACTAAGGAAAGGACTACAAATTATTCATTATTAGGTTATCGTTTCATTGCAACATTGATTGGCATAGCTCAAATCAAACTCAGGTAAACCATGCTCACGTAAAATAATGTTTAAATAAATTTGAAATGATAAGCTACAAGTTATCGTTTCGTTGTTAAATTGATTGTCATAGCTCAAATCAAATTCAAGGTAAATCTTAGACTAAAGGCCACTTAAAATCATTTTTTTTAATAAATTAGGAATGAAAAGCTACAAATACTAAAAATCTTGAAATATTATGGGTCACGTGTTTTTACGGTTTTCATATAAACATAAAATCTGCAATGATAGTAAAATGGCATTGAAAATATTTGCATTAAAATTTAAGCTATAGAATTTATGGAAAGATCTGCGCATCTGAGCATAGTCGGACCACATAATATTTTGCATATGAGGTGATCAATGTGGTGGGGTATTGTACACGTAATTGATTGAATTCATTTCCCCTGTAGCCCTTACAATCTGAAATGTATGTAACCAAACTGTCAATATAAATTGAATTGTCAGTAAAACAGTATCTCGATATAAATATTTTGTCTCTGATTGATATGAGAGATTACATTTCTTAGAAATCTAATTAAAAGACAAGCTTAGGGACACTTAAGATGTTTTTCCTCATACAAAATTATCCGTGCTTTACCACAAGTGTCAAGCGATATAAACTATGCACATTCCTGTCCATATGCATGTACTATATACTGTTCATATACTGTATTGATATTCTGTTCCATCATTAATCAGATTAAATGAAAAAAATAGTTTTGTGCATTCATTGTCTGTGTAGCGTAATGACTTTCTTTCAAGACTTTATGTTGCTAATCGTGCGGTTGTAATGAAGTGCAAAAATGGACACAACAGCCAAAAAAACACGTGTAAGGCTGTGCTATCATTTGATTTAATACTTTTTTAGAATGAGAGAGAGGGGGTTGGGAGATTAAAAAACTAACCATCATTGGGATCTGGAAAAAAAAATTGCGCCAAAAATTTCTCCTTTCTCCCCGTGTCAAACTGTGCAATACATCTGCACGGTAACAATGTCTAGTTCCAACGCACAGTGGGCCAGAAGGGGGTGAAAGTGCGACAAAAATACTTTTCATGTAAATGGAGATTTGAAAATTGGTTTCTTGTGGTAATTTGAGGCGTAGAATTCAATGAAAGCATTTTCAAATGTGTATGACGTCACTAAAATGGTCTATTCTGATTGGTTGCTCTAAAAATGAAGTAAATACGGTATTATGTGGAAGTATGCACACGTAATATTTCAATGGGTTTGCAACAAATGGTGAAAGAGTCTTTATTAAGTGATAGAAAACAGAGAGATATGGAATTTTGGATCAGGAGGTCAAAGGTTAAAGGTCATGGGGTCAGTAAAATAACATTAAAAGGCCAAGAGGGCTTAATTGGCCCCTACCACAAAATTGCCTTCTTCTCTTACAACTTTTATCGGATTGAGCTCAAATTTGGTGACTTTTCTTGTAATATAATTACGGACATTATGACACATTTTGCTTGTTGTCGTACATTTCCTGTTGCCATGGTAACCATAGAACAAAAGGCATGTTTGTCATTTTTAATAGCCCTACTTTTTCAGCTCCAAATTGGCCCGAAATGTTCGGAATGGATCACAAATTATGTTTTTGATTGAATTTTCTATATTCTATGTCTCTCTAGGAAAAAAAAAGAACGAAAACATGGTTTCTAATAATTTCTCTATTTCTTTAAATAAATTATTTTCATGAAATAAAAAATATAAATAATTAAACGAATGCCAGCTGAATGCTGTTAAAAATAGTTCAGAAATTTTTACAAACTTATAGAAATCATGTTTGTGAAGATTTTTCTCTAGAATGGAAATATTTATTTCAACATGAAATTTGTAAAAAACAAACAAAAAAAAACCTGTCTGGCGCCCTCCATGCTGAATATTGTTCAAAATCTGATATATTGCTTTTAATGTCACGTTTCGGTCTTTAAATACATTGAACATGCCAATCTAATTGTTATAGAATCGCTTTGTTAGATGTAAAAGGGAATGGGGAAAATGGATTCTTTTTCCAAAGCGTATTATTTATTGCTTTTGATGGCACAGTAATCAAAACTAATAGCTTTTATTGACTTACACGCTCTCGTATTGCGACCTTGATAACTAGTATGATACAAATAACTTGTAGATTACAACTTGCTCAACATCTGTGTCAAACTTTTTGTTTCCAACCAAGAAGTATGTGATGTCTAAGTAGCTACCTCCCCCACCCCGTAGATGGACCAGTGCTGGGATCAGTGGTAGCATACGAGGTTGGTGACATGTTCATTAGCCGCAATATGAAAAAAGATGACCCCCTTTGTACATGGCCAAGAACTATGAGTTACGGGATGCTTTTAGACGGAACATATAATAGTGCTATTTTTTCTGTTGGCACACTCCGAAAATTGCGCTACCCGTATATTATCAGAATTAATCATTATATTTGGTTTCTCCTGCCAAATCGAATCAACTAATATATGACAAGGCAAACAAAATTTCCACATTGCGTGCTTCTTGCACGTCAGTTTACTTTTTTTTAAGCAGAGGTTACATTTTCAGAGGAATGAATGCATGTTTATTTTTGTGACCTTATTTATTAAGCCCCACATCTTTTTGTTTTGTAGATTTGTATTTCTAGCGTCTAGTGAAAGTTTTCTTTAGAGCTAAAACAAAGAGCGCCCTCTTTTCCCTCTAAGATCGAATGGTTTATGGTTCGCAAAGCTAAAAATGCGCTCAATATAGGGTGTGACTTTTTGCGGAAAACAGGCTCGTACTCCCTTGGATGCAGACGGATGCAGCCAAATCTGGTATCTTTAGAAAGCTGAGACATAGGGCAATATTTTGGTGCTTTCAAAAACACAGCCAAACACAGCCAATTTTTTTTGGCTGATTACTTTGTAAAAAATATTCAATTGTTAGCAATTTTTCATGAAAATACAGATAAATAGGCACATTGAGCTGTGAAAAATTGGGCCAATTACGCTCTAGCTAGACAGATGAGGCTGTATTTATTACATTTGTGCTATTAAAGAGCCCTTACTTTTGTTAAAATTATGTAAATTTCCACAAAATGATCAAACTAAATTGTGTTAGAAAAATTAAGGAAATGCTGAAAATTTGTGTTTGACGATAGAATTTAGGGGCATAATGTGACTTCAGAGAAAAAATATTTTATCCTGGAATATGTCAAAGGGTTATCTTTTGAAAGAACATTCAGAAAAATAGATTTGCGATTTGACGTTTTGGTGATTTTTGTCGCACTTTGACCTCATTCTGGCCCACTGTGCAACGTGTTGATGTGCTGATGAAGGCCTTCCGCAAAAGGCTTTTGGAAGACCTTTTCTTGATGGACGTTAGAAGAAACACCCAATAAAACAGCTCTAACGCAGCAAATATTGTAGTTCACTACAGATTGCAATTTTCTTTTCAACTACATTGACACTGTCACTTGATGATAGTGCAACCTTCGGCAGTCATGGATAACAGACCTATGCCATTTCAGCAGGCGAGGCTGATCCGACGATTTTGTCGAGTTGTTATGAGATGATTTGAGCCAAACCACCTAGGTTATGAACTTGGTTTTGGTTTCTGTTCTCGAATGAGATTCAGCTTCGAACAACTTAAGTAAGTATTTCCAACCAGCCAATCAAACTTGGCAAAAATGTATGTTGACTGCAATTCGGCATTTCACGAATCTTCCTGTAGTATCAACCAATGTGTCATTTCGCTGTGAATTTGATCAATGTTAAACAGAAGGTCTTGTGGAGAATGAGAGATTATATCCTCCAGCAATATATCATATATTTTCTCGGACAGGAACTACGCATGATACACTCGATAAAATATGCGTATGAACCTCCGCGCGTTTATTGCCTTTTATTATGGTGCTACCTAAGTTGCCGATTTGAACCCCCATAAGGGCGCAGCTCAGTCACCCTTAGTGCGCATTCATTGACCAATCCACGCAATGTTGCTAGGAACGTGTTTACTCATCATATCAGTCGCTTTCGTATAATGCGCGCCAATTTAGCAAAGTGGCAAGAACACGAGAGCGCTACTATCATTCGATACATCATTGCTTAACTGACAAGCATGACAAGCCCCGTATAATCTCGCAAATGCGTTTATTCGC
>BQKZ01014036.1:0-11732 GCA_036244855.1 Temnopleurus reevesii | reverse complement strand
TGCGGGGGAAACGAGGGAACATGCGACTGCCCCGGCTGCAGGCTGCGTTGGCAGAGAAGCGCCTCCACCAAGATGGGTGCCGCTGTCAAATCTACGGGGATCTGGCAACTAGATGGTTTGTGGCTTTGTTACCCTTCAATATTAAAAGCGGGTTCACTAATAAATTCAAATTTTATGCATATCTCTAACATAGAGGTTGGTCTTGATGACTGTAAAGCTTGCCCGAAGCTTGCCTGACATAGCAACAAGCAATGTATGCAAACTGGATTCCAAGTTGAGTAGTATTAATGTTATCAACCGGTTTAAGGAATACCACGTAATCCATTCATTGGCAAGAAATGCACATACATTTGAATATATTAGTGAACCCGCCTATTCCTCCCCTTCTCATTTCCTATGCTTTACTTGACTTTCAATTACAATGTATTTGTATAGTTTGTTTTTGTATACAAGTGCCTTGTGGTAAATCCTGGGCTTCCATGAGTAGCAGTGTTAAATTCTGTGAAGGATCTACCCTGTAAATACAAACCAACGAAATGTATTGGAGGTAAATATATATATATACTGTGCATTTACTCCTGATAATTTCTTCTCTTAATATTCTTCTGCCAATAGGCCACTTACGTAATGTATTCAAATTTTATGCACGCTTCTCTGTCAAACGCACAATGACAAAATATTTATTCACCTGATATAGAATAATCGTATTTCAATAGAAGGAATGTAGAAAGCATGCAACGGTTGTTGCATGGTTGGTCAAGCTACATTGTCTGTCCAACCTAGCAATGTTATAAAGCCGAAGTACAGATTTGATAAAAGCAAATATTTTTCGTCACTAGATTTGTCTTCAAATCTAAATGAAATGAAATATAGTATCATGAATATATTGCAAACAAGATTGTATGAAAAAGGAATGAGTTTTGGTAAAGTTCTAACCTAAAATGTGCAAAATATCTTTGTGTCGTGTAACATGACACTTATTCAATAATCTCTTTCTTGATAAAAGGACACCTCCTGCACAGAATCGGATGAAAATTTCAGAATTTAATTCTCGTGTATACCTTTTTATCATTCTTTTGCCAAATCTCAGACCAGGCCTGTCTCAGACATAGCCTTCTTATGCCCGATAACAAACAAAAATATTGTTATTACCAAGAGAGGGCGCTAAATATGGTTTAACAGTCAAATTAAAATTTTCAAACAGAATCAGTTCGTAAATAATTATGTTTTTGTCTTGAAAGGTATGTAAGATACATGTTTCATGATAAACATCACATAAATTTTAAATTTCTTATTCGTTACCAAAACTGTATTTGGGCTTCAATGTATGCAAGTGGCATTCTGAGTATTGTATTTTCATTATTTTCTGACAGCTGAAGAAATAGTGCGTCTTCGGGCAAAAGTGAATAAAATTGAATACATTACGAAAGTCAATATGAAACTTGAAAAGATGTAGGGGAGTGATTGTATTATGATCACTGTAATACACTAAGTGGTACGGTTTATTGGGTCATGAATCTCATCATTCAATCAGAGAGACACAACTTCAAATTGTACAGTTTCAGCCAGTCAGGGATAACAGAGAATATTTCATCATCTCCAGACAGATTAAAGTCAGGAAATTATATGAAGACCATTAAAATCAGATAAATTAAGGGATTATTTAATTGGCCAAGGATGTAAAGTCAGTCCAGACTCTTTTATTTTCTTAGATATCACAACAACATTCAAGAAAATGAAAGCAGGAAATGAGTCACACTTATCAGGTAAATATTTTTTTTGTAATGCTGGAAGCCTAAATCTTGCAAATGGTATTGTAGCAACTAAGAGGTTAATCTACAATATGTTATTCTCCATTCTAATTAATAAGCCAAGGTAATTGTGCTGAGAGTTTAAGCCAAGGTAATCGTGCTGCTTTTTGTACAGCTTTATGTGAATGATGGTCAAATTCTGATAAGTTAGATGAACAGAACAAAACAAGTTTGAGAAAAGTTGGACAACTAATAAGGAAATTATGAATGTTTATATATCTAGACAAATTGGCAACTGGTGATGTCACAGGTGCACAACTGATCATTTAATACATTCACATCAATGTCATAAAATGTCACTTTTTCCCCAAAAATATGATTTTTTCAAAACTTTAACCCTAGGATATCTTTATGATAGATATGTAGATCCACTATTTGCCTGTTTACATTCATACAAACTTTGCAACTTTCTGTAAAAATTATGAATTTCCACCATATTCACAATGAAAACTCTGGTTAGTTGTGCACCCATGATGTCATCAAATGGGCAACACCTCTGGAAATTTTTACTGATTTGCCCATTTTTTCAAATCTTTAAAAATCCATAACTTTTTTTTTGTTTTATTCATCAATTTTTTTCTGCTTCTGTTAGAAAATTACCTTTTTTGGGGAAACTTTTTTTTTAAAGGTATAGATTAGTAAAGGTCAGGATGCATAAATTGATTTGAAATGAGCTGATGTCTACACAAAGTGCTTCACATGAATAAATATAAATGTGGTATCTAGCAATGCTGGAAGCCTGAATCTAGCAAAAGGATATTGTACTAGTTAAGAGGTTAATCTACAAGATGTTATTCTCCATTCTAATTAAGTAATTAGGAAAAGAGAAGTTCTTCATTCCTTGAAATGTAGATTGCGTGAGAGAAACAGAGTTTAAGCCAAGGTAATTGTGCTGCTTTTTGTACAGCTTTATGTGAATGATGGTCAATTTCTGATTGCTTTCTTTAAATTTTGTAGGTGATAGAACACTTTGATTTGGAGTCTTATGACTTAGTCGTCCATAACAACTTCATATCTACTGATGATCATCTCATTTGGAATATAACATTTTTTTAAACAAATTTAAACCACTTTCTCTTCCTTAAATTGGACACATTATAATTTTCACTTTTATTTCTACAATGTATTATTTCAATACAACGTATTGATATAAACTCATAGACTATGGCCCATATTCCGATAGCGAGGTTTATGTTAACCCAGGTCTAACTATGTGGTTTAAAGCCCGTGTATAGTTTTGGTAAAGATTAAAGAAATGTGAATTTTGGGGATATATACCATGGCATATAGTTTGTATACACATTTCAAGATCATAGCATAATTTTCTACGAGCGAATTCTTTTGAAAATTTGAATTTGACCGTTAAATCGTATTTAACAACAATATTATAACAATATTATAACAATATTTTGCTTCTTATTGGGCATATACAAAATTATTTCCAAGATTTTATTACAGCATTTAAAAAAGAATACATAAAGAATAAATTCTGACATTTTCATCCAATTCTGTTCATGAGAAGCTGTCCTTTATCAAGAAAGAAAATATTGAATTAGCGTCGGGGGCTACNTAATTGGCCAAGGATGTAAAGTCAGTCCAGACTCTTTTATTTTCTTAGATATCACAACAACATTCAAGAAAATGAAAGCAGGAAATGAGTCACACTTATCAGGTAAATATTTTTTTTGTAATGCTGGAAGCCTAAATCTTGCAAATGGTATTGTAGCAACTAAGAGGTTAATCTACAATATGTTATTCTCCATTCTAATTAATAAGCCAAGGTAATTGTGCTGAGAGTTTAAGCCAAGGTAATCGTGCTGCTTTTTGTACAGCTTTATGTGAATGATGGTCAAATTCTGATAAGTTAGATGAACAGAACAAAACAAGTTTGAGAAAAGTTGGACAACTAATAAGGAAATTATGAATGTTTATATATCTAGACAAATTGGCAACTGGTGATGTCACAGGTGCACAACTGATCATTTAATACATTCACATCAATGTCATAAAATGTCACTTTTTCCCCAAAAATATGATTTTTTCAAAACTTTAACCCTAGGATATCTTTATGATAGATATGTAGATCCACTATTTGCCTGTTTACATTCATACAAACTTTGCAACTTTCTGTAAAAATTATGAATTTCCACCATATTCACAATGAAAACTCTGGTTAGTTGTGCACCCATGATGTCATCAAATGGGCAACACCTCTGGAAATTTTTACTGATTTGCCCATTTTTTCAAATCTTTAAAAATCCATAACTTTTTTTTTGTTTTATTCATCAATTTTTTTCTGCTTCTGTTAGAAAATTACCTTTTTTGGGGAAACTTTTTTTTTAAAGGTATAGATTAGTAAAGGTCAGGATGCATAAATTGATTTGAAATGAGCTGATGTCTACACAAAGTGCTTCACATGAATAAATATAAATGTGGTATCTAGCAATGCTGGAAGCCTGAATCTAGCAAAAGGATATTGTACTAGTTAAGAGGTTAATCTACAAGATGTTATTCTCCATTCTAATTAAGTAATTAGGAAAAGAGAAGTTCTTCATTCCTTGAAATGTAGATTGCGTGAGAGAAANAATCTTTTGTACAACATGTTCATGATATCATGTTTCTTTTTAAGTAGATTTGAAGACAAAATTTGGCGATAAAAATATTGGCTTTTACGAAAACTGTACTTGGGCTTTAAGTATAGGAAGCCAAAAGAGGCTTGAATCTATAACAGTCGATGTTTAATTTACCAGCACATTTGGCACTCATAGTATTTGAAACTGTCTCGGAATAAAAACTACTATAGTTTTCTACATTATTAGAGCATGGGAAAAGAGAGCATTTAACATAAGAATTATTCATTGTAAATAAAATTTTGGCACTTTTGGCTACCCATACTTAAACCACAGATTTAGACCAGGGTTAACTTAAACCTTGCTATCAGAATACGGGCCTATGAGTATATGTACCAGATTGGAGATCAAATGTGGTTTAATAAATTCTGCTAAAGTAATTTAGGAATAAAGAAGTTCTGCATTTTTTAAAATGGAGATTGCATGTGAGAACAAAGAGAAAGCCAAAGTACTTATAAAGCACCTTGTACAGCTTTATGTAAAATCTCATAGATTTTTTCCTACTGTTGTACTTTATAGGTATAGATTAGTAAAGGTGGGGATGCAGAAATTGATTTGAAATGAACTGATGTACACACAAATTGCTGCACATGAATAAATATAATTGTGTACAAAATAAAGAAAAGATTTTGGCAAGTATTCTGGCTTATTTTATTTTGAAAATGCCAATCATCCATTATTTCTACGGAACGCTGGATGAATAGACTGCCATGTATTATCATACAATTTATTATTTCAATGTACTGTATTGAATTTTAGTCATAGGATATGAGTATATGTACATGTACCAAATACGAGATCAATGTGCAATATGTTTTACTAAATTCTGTATTTATAGTCAAATTCTTCAAATTCAAAGATTTTCGTAGTTTCAATGGTGGGAGCACAACTCGATTTGAAATCTATTAATTTTGTCTCCTTTAAAAAGTTCACATCTACTGATGATTGACCTATTTGAAATATAGAAGATGACATTTAAAAACAAATTAATCACTTACTCTTATTCAAATACAGTTTTTTCAATGTTTTTTGTTCAAGATATTACTTCAATAAAACATAATTGAATTGATTCTCTATTTCTGAAAAGGTTTTAAGTAGTCCAAAGTTGCCAATGTACATGTAGAGGTTGCACTGCATGTATTGTTTCTACTTTGTAATTTTTTTTAAAAATGAGTATCATGATTCAAAGTAAAGCCAAGATTACCGCATTTTGTAAATTTGTCTAAGCGAGTTAATACTCAATTCAAACACCACATCAAATGTTCATTAAAGGATGGTCATTTTGCTTGAAAATACTTTGAATACCCTTCAAACATTGATTATTTCATGTGTGGCATGACAAATAACTTGCATAACTTACAAAAATGACACCAAGTAAATTGCACATATTGCACAAGGGTGCACAAGGGTGGCCAATTTGCTTGAAATTCGTTGAAAGTGACCTTGCAAACATTTATGGTCCATACTGATAATAAGTAGTATTTGATACCATACCAAAGTGACACAAAGTAAATGGCACCCACAATTATGCAATCGAACAAGTTCTCTTTAAATAGTACATTTGCTGTTTTGAAAGGATGCTTGTAAACAGCCTATACTTCCTTTTCAAACATTGACAATTTTATCCATATCATAATTTAGAAACCTGTATTTCTTGCAAGGGTGACATCAAATGAATTGCCCCCATTATGGGAATAGCTAGTTCGTTGGATGGGGGTGGCAGATTTATATCGTGGGTAACTATTTTTAGGATATCTGTAACCATTCATTTTGAATATGAGTTCAAAATTATGAAAAATGTATAATTGAGTAGGGTTATATTTTAGTTGTAATGGTGCACTTTAAGGATAGGAAGCATGGCTTAGAAATAAAAGCTAAATAAGAAATGCATTATTTTAGAAATCAAGACTTTTCTTAATATTCAGTTGATCATATTAGAAAAGGCATGTGATCAGTCAGAATGAATGCCTTCTAATCCACGACCACGTATGACATCATATAATCATGAACTGAATAGAATATATGTTCACAAAATTGTGCCGGCAAGTGCTTTTCACTTCTACAATTGCGCTGTCAGGAAGTGAACATGATATACACAGTGTGTTCATATCTGCATTAGCTAGTCAGGAATGCCAGAGTTAATGACAACCATTTCATATCCCAACTAAAATTACATTTTGCTAAGTGGCATGTCAGAAAGGGTTTATGATAAAAACGACTGCATCCGCATGAAACGAAATGAGGGAGTTGATAATCCCATTTTTTAGCAGAGAAACTAAATCTCTAGAGGCTGGCATAGAAGCATTTAACAGGGAACGCCGCATTAGATTAGTTTTCGTCGGAAAGTGATGCCCGAGAAATTTAAATGCTTACAGATATTGACTTGGGACGTTGTCGGTAAATGCTGTGTTTTCCCAGCACAATATATCTGTTGGGATGGAATACAATAACAGCCATGTTATTTTATTACTTCTCTAAATGTCATTTGAAGTTGAACTGAATTAGAGGGGTTTTTGATTTATTCATGGATATCAGCCGCAGGTCTTCGTACTAAGATATACATACACAATTATTGGTGGTAGTATATATAATGGAGGCCAGTAGACTTCCTTTGTGGTTCTAACTGCTTGATTGTTTTTTAAATAAATATTTATTGTTCATATCAAAGTGATGATTAAAGGTATAGATTCGTCATGGCCGGGATGCAGAAATTGATGTGAAATGAGCTGGTGTATTCACAAATTACCTTACATGCCTAAATATAAATGTACTAAATTAGGAGAAGATTTTTGCATGTATTCTGGTGCATTTTACTTTGAAAGTGCCAATCAGCTGTTATTCCTACAGAGATGGATGGAGTGACTGGTGATATAATGATAATGATAATGAACGGCTTTTATATAGCGCTTATCAACTCTTTATGAGAATTCTCTAAGCGCTCTACAATTGCAGCATTATTACCCTGGCTTTAGCCCGGCAACCACTTCATTAGCGCACTTGGCGTGTCAAGGAATAAATATTCTTACCAGGTACCCATTCACCTCGCCTGGGTTGAGTGCAGCACAATGTGGATGAATTTCTTGCTGTGCAACAAGTGAGAATGCATTCATTTTGCTCGTGGAGCATGTTGTGTTTGGGAGCACGACACATGTCATCATTTTTATTTTTCGACAATTAAGCCATTTCTAGGTTGATTTTATTCAAACAAACTATGAAAATGTCCTGATTGGCTATTGACAAACTGCATTATGGTAATGTTTTTACTGCAGCTCACAAGGTAGTGAAATATCTAAAGCGCCATCTCTCCTAAAACTGATCTATCCGTTTAAAAGCATATTTACTACTTCATAATGCTATGATGAACAATGTTGGAGCAAAGTATACAATTTAATTATTCCTCCCGCCCCAATTTTCAATAAGTATTTTTCTTGCTTATTCATCCATTTTACTTATATTTGTCCCTCTCCTATAAACCCTTAGTGTGTGTGGAGGCGCCGTGGTGTAGTGGTCGTGACTCTCACCTTTCAATTAGAGGGTTGTAGGTTCGAATCCCACCCATGGCGTCAGTTTCCTTCTGCAAGAAATTCATCCACATTGTGCTGCACTCAACCCAGGTGAGGTGAATGGGTACCTGGCAGGAATATTTATTCCTTGAAATGCCAAGTGCGCTGTTGGCTGCCAGGCTAAAGCCAGGGTAATAATAATGTAAAGCGCCTTGAGCACTCGGCAGAGTGGATACGTGTGCTATATAAATTGCATCTATTATTATTATTATTATTAGTGGGTTTTAGGGTTTCAACCATCTGATTGTAGGAAAATCAATACAGCACTAACTACCTTTTATACCCCCCCCCCCCCCAAAAAAAAAAGTTACTCTAAGGTTCGCGGCATCGATAATCTGGAAAGTGATTAAAGAATCTAAATATTAGGGCACTGAAAAATATAATTTGTAACCAATATCTTCCATGAAATCTTATTCGATTTGGTTCAATCGTCACATAGAAATGTGCATCTTTTGTTTCTTTTTCCAAGGTAGGCATGTGGGTGTTGGATGCTCTGCAATGAGAACAAAATGAGTGACCACATTTGACAACATACCCCTTCAGAAAACTAGGGGCCGATTGCTCGAAATGGTCTTAGCTATCCTCTTCTTGCCAAGACGTCTTGACTTCTTGTGCCACCCTAGTAACATAGACATTAGCGTAGGTACGACTATGTTAAGAGGATGGCACAAGAACTTAAGACGCCTTAGCATGAAGAGGATAGCGAAGACTATTTCGAGCAACTGGCCCCAGGAAGAAAGTGACATGCTTGACAAAGGTCCCCTGTTTTGGCAAGCAGTAAAGCAAAGCAAATTTAATTCTCTTTAAAATTTCAATTCTAGAAATTTTTTATCCCATCTATTTACACAATGTAGATCGATGTAGATGTTGATGGATGGTTACTCTAGGAATTTGAAGAGAGATACTAACATTTGGTTACATTAAGAATAAGACAGAATATAACTTTAAGTTCCAAGGCAACATCGGCAAGGAGATATATAGGTAAAACAGATGCTAGAGATAATAACTCATTCCTTTCTTGCTAATAATACCCAATGTGAGAAAACAGAGTAGACGCAAGAGCGATAATGAATTTGTCTTCCACTTCTCACTTAAACTCATTTTAATGTTGGGTGGAGGACTCTTTTTGCAATGATGTGTAAATAGTCCCAGAAAGGGGGTCTCTCGTGTAGCGATAGTTTGATGATGAAGACAGGCCATGTTGCCGAGGGCGACATTCTGCATTAGAGTTGTCAATTATGGCGCGGCTCGGAGGCAAACGTTTCATAATATGAATCTCCCTCTCCTCTCCCTTTTCTATTTTCCGACATTTTTATTTCGACCTATCCATATTGCTTTTGATGAGTTATCTGTGTAGCTTGTGATGAGCTTGTGATGGGGAATAAATATATGTATGATGTAGACAAATAAGGATATAATTTTGTTTTGCAAAAATGACATCCCACAAATGCAGAGCTGCCAACTAGTAGGATTTGTTCAGTGAAAAATAGGACTCTAATTAAAAAAGGATTTTTTAAATCTTTGAGATACATTGTTTGAAAGTGCACGAATGCTAAGAAAAGGTTTTATTGAAAAAAAAATTTCTGGCAAAAGAATGGGATTTTTATCAATATGAGGTTAACAGCTCTGCAAATGGGAAATATGAGTTTTAATTTCATCCGACTGTGTCCTGCTATTCAACTTCCAATTTGTGTCTGATGAAAGTGGCATTGAATGTGATTTTTTTTTCATTCTATCCCTTTCCTTCTCATTATTTCTTCTATTCCCTCTCCTCTCATTCTTTTGTATCAATATAAATCTAATTTGCTTCATCATTTGCAATGAATAGATCTGTAAGCTTTAAATTCCCCCAGTTGTCTACATGTATCTGCCCGCCTCCTATTTCATTGACTTAATATTGTTTTGATGAGCAATAAAGATTAATCTACATCTGAATTATTTTTATTTTTGCAGCTGTGTATTTGCAAAAATAGATAACTCACCGGGTTAAATGATCTTGAACTTTCTTAGCTTTGGTGGCTACAAGGTTGCGATCAATTGTAAATTGCAGTTGATCGAGTATTAGCACCAAGAAAACCGTTGTTTTGTACGAATTTTGTCAAAAAGCGCAGACAGTGTGCGAATCAAAATGTGCATTCCAATTTCATTTTCAATCATATGAAACTTTGTAGCAACACCACTTAGACATTTTTAGTCATAATCTTAACCCAATGATAAATACTTCGATATAGTTTACTTTACTCTATCTGGTAATATAGTAAACAATAGTTCTAGAAAAAAAGAATAATTCACATCACATTTATGCGATATCTACAAGGTCTTTAAAGGTAGAAAACTACATTTGCACACATTACGTTTATGCTTACAACTTGTTGTGTACCTCAGATATGCCAAAATAATAACCTCTATGAAGTATTTTGGTCGAATGTAGTCCAGAATATTTAATTCAAATAAAAATCAATTCTATTATATTTCATCATTTCATCGATACTGTACCAACTGTATCGCGATACTCCTAGCGTATTACCACACATTCACAAAACATTATAAGAGCACATACAGTGTGCACTTCAATACACTGCCACACCATGCGAAATACTAACTGAGAGAGACTCTTGCGCTATTGGTCAACGAGGGGTCAATGGCTGTTTTGAATTTTGAACGCACGGTCCATTAATTCGAGGCCCGATTAAAAGAATTGTTATTGGAATAACTATAGATGCGCTTATCATGACCAATCTTTGTGCTTAATTGATTGGTGATAAGTTCTATCATTTAGTACTCTTCAACATAACACAACAATCTTGGAAAGTCAAATTTTAGGTGATAAGTTCTAACATTTAGTACTCTTCAACATAACACAACAATCTTGGAAAGTCAAATTTTAGGCTGAAAGAGAAGTATTCTACTTTCAAGCATTAAATTTGAGCTTCATCTAAAGGGCAGGTGTCAATATTTATTATTTTTGTGCAAGTGCGCAGTAATGATGAATTGATGGAATCATTGAAGGGATTTATATTTGTTCAGTCACATATTTTATTTTAAATCTCAAAGTGCCAAATCAAATGAAATGTTTGGGCAACTATGTTTATATTTAGAAGGGGGCAGTACGCATCGATTGTAATCCCTCTTGTAAAAGGTCATGTAGATTAAAGATGTGCAATCGGGTGAGTGGCAGAAGGTCGTTATATGCATTCATCAGGTGGTTTGTAGACAAGGGGTTTGTAGACAAGGGGTTTGTAGACAAGAAACATTTAGAGAGGAGTGAGAAATCTTGGATATCACTATTAAATCAAGAATGAAGAAATTGGACAAAAATCAGCAACTCCCCATACAAGCCTTCACAGTGATTGTAGCAGACAAATGAAGGGGCTTTTCTGTCATTCATCAAACATGTTTGATATCTGAGTTACATTAATTTGCAAAATAAATGAGAGGGGATTTTCTTTTGTGTACTTGAGCCACTGTGAGGCTTGAATGCAAAGCACTTTATTTTGTCTGATGTCTTTTTCCTCAAAGTTCTGAGTGCAGGATAATGTTTTGACACTTGTCAGCGCTGCTGCTCGCTGCCCCGGTGCGTAAACCCTGTGATTG
This sequence comes from Temnopleurus reevesii, assembly GCA_036244855.1. NCBI lineage: Eukaryota > Metazoa > Echinodermata > Echinoidea > Temnopleuroida > Temnopleuridae > Temnopleurus > Temnopleurus reevesii. Next base: position 134 of record BQKZ01014036.1, on the reverse strand, counting down.
GTGGAAGTAAATAGAGTCGGTTGGGCACGGAAATTCACACTTCATTTGAACGTGAAGCTAATGTTTGGAATCAGGGGCTTCCTCCTCACTGTTTCCTCACATTCGGTTTTGAATAAGAGTTTTGATTCTGAGTT
>BQKZ01014035.1:0-10650 GCA_036244855.1 Temnopleurus reevesii | reverse complement strand
ATTCAGATTTCATGCGCTCTTCTTTGTTAAACGCACAATGACAAACTATTTGTTCACCTGATGTAAAATAATCCTATTTCAATGGAAGGAATGTGGATAACATGCAGGAGTTGTTGCTAGGTTGGTCAAGCTATATGTACGCAAATGGCATTCTGACTATAACACTCTTATTATCTTTTGACAGGTTGATAAATTTCATTTTCGGGCAAAAGTGAATAAATTTGAATACATTACGAAAGTGGTCTATTGCCTATTTTATGCACAAGATTCAACTTACCAGCCTTAGCAACTTTGATGCACCTGTCAAGAGAGATCTTGGCCGGGCTTGGAGGGGGAAGAGGACGCCTCTTCCTGATGGTGCTTCTCCAACCGTAACCACTGCCTCCGTAGATACGATACTCCTCACCTTTCAACTTCCACACCTAGTTACATACACAATAAAAACTTCCATAGTAAAATATGACAATGAAGGATACCAATATTTTAACTACATTCATTAAAAAAAACAGGTTCATCATCATTGCAGATTGATATAAATTGATGGAGATCATTCTTTTGCCTCGTGACCAAAGGTCAAAAAGAATTTTTTTTTCTCTTGCAAATAACATTCACTAGCTTATTCAAGAATATTGAGTTATATTCACACATCAAATTTTTTCCTGTCACAAATTAATCATCTGCTAAATTGATTCAGAGGGTTCTGATGAGATTGAGCAGCCAAGTACACAAGTATCCACACAAATATCATTCAAATTCAACAAGTTGATCAATAAAATTGTGTAACTACAAAAATAAAAATAAAAATTGATTTTGATGTGAGTACCGCATATTGCTGCAAATACCAGATATATATTGGAAATATTGAAATCATGGGATGCCTAAATTAAGGTCTCTAATAGGGGAGGGAGAACTTGTGGAATGCATTTAAAGAAATTTTGAAGATTAAAAGCTTGAGGGTTGTCAAATGAGGTACAGTGGAACCTCGTTAGAGGTCTGATACAGCAAGATACCTGTTACATGTATAACAAGGTGATGTTATAGATCCCAAGGACCTCGCTATAAAGAGCCTTGACTGAATTAGCACCAAAACAACTTTTATAAAGCCTTGTAAAAAAATATTTAAATCCATTCAGAGACAATCAGAGCATTTTGAATGATTTCCATATCTCAAACAAAGCAAAATATTTTTCAACATTTATTTTTAACATTCATCATTATTCATGTACAGTCAACCTTGCCAATGCAATTCGATTCTATTGAAAGCAAAGAAATAATTCCCACTTTTTCAAGAGGGATAAAAACAAATGATTATGAGGGGGAAAGACTTACAAAGAACTTCAACTTAGGCGATTATTCAAGGTGAGATTGAAATATGCAAGGTTGAACTCTACGTCTTGTGTTGCAACAAAAAATTTCAATCATTTATGATTATCATTCAACACTAACCTGATGCTTTATAGGGAAGCAGTACTTGACCCAGCTGCAGTTGGCTTGGATCTCCTCAATGTCATCGTCCTTCTTCTTCCTGTCGATCTTCTTCCTCTCCTCCTTGTCCATAGCTGTGGTCCTCAACATCCTGACATGACCCAGTCCATCAGAGAAGTAGGAGTTGAACACCACCGGCTTGATGGCACACTCAAGAACAGATAGAGCTAGAGCGAAGGCATGGGGCTTGGAGCACATGTGGACAGCCTTGATCCAGTTATTACGATGGACTGTCCAGTTTGTGTGCATGAGAGCTCTTGGGATGTTGCTCTCAAGCTGGGTGATGGTGAGGCGGAGGGTCGAGATGGTCAGCATGCGGTTACTGTTGGTGCTGCCATGCCACTTGAACTCTGCTGCAGGGGTCATGCTGAACTTGTTCACCAGGTAGCGCTTGCGATCCCTTTCCTCGCCATGCTGGGGTTTGTTCAGTGCAAGCCTGTTGGTGGTGAACTGGTTCTTGTATGACTTATATGTCCCTTCCATGCCAAGTTTGAATAAGGATTCCGGTCGTGCACCACTCCTTGTTATGACGCCCTTGCTGGCATCATCACCCCCAATGCGTTTAATCTCCCCTTTGGAATTGATGACAAGCATGTCTTCAGACTTCCCCTTGCCTGCCAATACAACAGATGTATTCGTACGAGTTGGAATGTTTGTAGTGTAGTTCAGATAAGGAGTGGCTTTTGGAGGAGGAGGTTTATAGTCGGGATTCCGGGAGCGTGTCATTACAGAGCGACCCTTTTGCCCATCACCGCTCTTATCATCTCCATCATCTTTCTTCTCAGATGCCTCAGGATTCTGATTTTCATCCTCCTCCTTTTGCTCCTCACCTCCGACCTCCATCTTTTCTCCTTCAGCCTCACCTTCTGTTTTCTCATCTTTTGGGATTTCCGAATCCCCAGTCCCTTCTTCCTGAGAATCTTTACTTTTAACTCCTTCCCCATCAACCTCCATCTTCTCTTCCATCTTGTCATCCTTCTCCTTCTCTTCAGGTTGTTCAGACTCATCCTTAGTTCCAGCTTCTTCCTGTGCCTGACTGATGACTGCCTCTTCCTCCTGTCTTCGCTTTTCTTCCTCAGCTTTCCTGACTGCTTCTTCTCGCTCAGTTTTAATGGCATTCAGCTCATCTATAGAATAAATTTGAAAAAGAAATGAAATTCCAATTATGTTTACTAGTCAGCAAAACTTGATTGTCGTTCAATATCACTGCCTGTTTCACCATTGGGCTCGATCCAAAAGTTCTCAGAAGGTGACGGGGAGCATATTTGTCACTATTTCTTCTATTTACTGACAGCAGTTAATAGAAATTATCAAATGCTAATAATCCTTCATAAAGTGAAGTTCAAGGAAAAATTAAAAAACAAAATATTAAAATTAGAAATTACAAGGTGTTGGTTGCTACAGTAAGAAGGGGCAGAATGCTAAATTGACAAAATTCTTAACATCACTTACAAAATTATATTCTATCAAAATTCATCAAGATATATATGAAAGATATAATTTTTCCAAAATTTATCAAAATTTTCTTTATTTTCATATCATTGTTACATGCTCAAGAATTATTTCTCATTAAATTTTCAAAAAAAATGTAGCATTTGAGTGAGAGCTATCATCTTGAAAACATATAGGGGTGTGATAACTAGAATCTGATGAAATGTTACAATGGTTTATTCTATTCAACAACAAAAATGTTTTCAAAATTTCAAACCCCAAATCTGTTGATATTGGTTAATTTGTTATCCATTTCAGATTTACTAGCGTCTGGAGAACAAAAGGTGTGGTTATTGTATGGATACCTGTACCTATATCATCTTTTCATTAAAATAAGAATTAAGAATAGGCCAATATTTTCATAGTCACATTATTTTGAAGTTTAAACACATTAGCATCATTCAGAGTGGAATTTTCATAAGGTCTTGAAGTCAAGAAAATAAAACTAATGCAAATGTTTCAGCTTATATATGGCTGAGCAAATTTCTGCATTAGATGGGATTATTGAAAGCCCCCAAAAAACTTAGAACTACTTATATAAACACTCTCAAACAGTAAAAATCTTTTTTTTAAAACAAGCCCAAGATAAATATCAATCAGTGAATTTCGCATTTTCTTCAAGGGTTAGTACATGTATTTTAAAAAGGTGCTATCCCACATTTTGTGTGTTCAACAAACAAAAGTCGGTTTCTTTAATACAGAAACCCCAAATGTGTATGAGGATAGAAATTAAAATGTGAATCACTGAATGGCTGAACGGAGAAAGTAATTAAATGAAAGAAAGCATGACCACAATGATTATGCATTCCATACACTTTCTCTCATGAATGAGAAAATATTTAGTTCAGCTCTCTGGAGGTTCACATTTTAATCTCTGTCCTCACTATTTCTGAAGGTTTATAGCATCCATGTACTGCGTACAATGTATTGCACAGAACTAACATTCAAGGGAAGTGAGAGTGATTGTTCTCCTAAGCTCCCCTCAAATGCTTTTTGGTGGAGGGATTTATAGAGCCCCTTGTACCCCAATCTTCCGACATGGAGACCCAACTTAACTCCCCTAAAACTCTCAGAGCAATTCATAGCTCCTCTGCTAATTCCTAAGTTTAGTCTCCTGCATACATACCTGTTGACTTCTGAAGAACAGATTTTTGGTTGCCCCTGGCACTGTTTGTGAGCTCCTCAGTCCTCTGCATCTGGTCCAGGATCTCAGACATGCAGTCAGCCAAGGCCAGGCACAGGTCCTCCTCCCATTTCTGTGCATCCAGGGAATGCATCAGTTCTTCAAGCTGGGGCTTGGTAGAGTAATACCTGATCTCATCTTCACCCTCGCTATGAAAAAATACAAATGTTGATAAAAATGTATTATAATTTTGCCCTCATAACTTTATGTAGCTTAAGAACAATGACTTCCTTTGGGCCAGATGATTAAAATGGCCTTGGATCTGCATTTCCTTCTTGCCAAGTACATACAGTGAGACAGGGTACAACACATTTCTGATTAATCCTTCTGATGATGATGTAGACGAGTAAAGGTTGACACATTTCTATGTATGTTCGGGATACAATCTAACCTGCTTTTAGGCCCCAACACACCAAAGACGGCACGGCATAACGGCACGGCATTTACGCAGTATCTTAGTTGTTATTGGCCAACGCGCTCCTCCGCGCACAACATTTTTAACAATTGGCCAATCACAGAGGAGAAATCGCGTAAAAACCGTGCCATGATGCCGTGCCGTGTTTGGTGTGCTGGGGCCGTTAGCAACCACCTGTTCTGACTCCCTGAAACACATTTGACATGACAATGATCCTGTCTATACATGTAGAGACCACTTGCTAATAAAGACAGCTTTTTCCATCTCCATCGGGGTCTTTATGGACAGGTTTGACTGTTCAAGAATATGGAAAGTTCAATGTAAATATTTTTTCTCTACTTAAGAATGATAGCCAAGGCACTTTAGAATAACTTTTCTCTCATACTGTATGATACAAAACACATAACAGTGCATTCGGTTATAGTACTGTCTCATCGAATAAGACAACCCTTTACGGATTGCGGTTTTAAGAACTGTCATCTCATACTTACTTCTATCAAAACACCCTAAATACAGCATTTTGTTTTAAACATGGACACAAAAAAGACTTTTATAATGAAAATGTTAATCAATAATACTTTTTTTATATATACATCTGATAAACCTCATACCAAAGTAACAAAAACGATCGATAAATTTATGTGTGTGATCAATAGTAAGTACTTTTTATACAAAAATTGAATGCCTGCTCAGAGCTACAGGTCAGTGTATCTTGGAAAGATTGAAAATTATCATAAATGCAATTTAAGGCTAGATTACAAAATTTCACTGTGAGCAGAAGGAACAAAGGACTAGGACAAAGTAAACAACCCAGGCCTGAAACAACCTCTATTCAAGTATTAGCAATAACTAGATTAACACAAAAGAAATGTCAATCCTTCTTATTCTGTGGAAAAATGGTGAGCAGGAGATGCCCCTGGGCCTTTCGTTTGTGATCATGAAGCTATTGCAAATGCCTCAATCAAGTTATTTACTTTGTCTCAGTCCTTTGGGAGGGAAATACTTACACAACAATTCTTCGACAGATATGCCAGTATTTCCTGCCATGCCTGTCATAGCCCAAAGGTTCCTGTCGTATAAGGAGTCCACTCTTCTCTACCTCTGATATACAGTCATAGACGCCCATTACCCGATGTTGTCTGCATACCGAGCACATCCAATCTTCCTCTGGGACTTCCACCAAGTTCACACATTCCAAGTGATAGACTGCTGAGCATGTTTCGCAGCATATCAAATCTCCAAGTTTTTGACATGACCTGCAATGGTCATCGTAGGTTATTGCACCTTCGCTGAGAATCTCCTCCCGCACTCTGTTTGATGCCAAGAACTGGTCACACAGCAGGTGCAGAACTGTTAATTTGTCCTTTACAGGGGAAAAGGGGTAATTCTCTCCTTCTAGAGCATTCAACGCACCACGGAATTCCTTGTCACTTTCAACATATGCTCTCGCAACCTCTGGCCATGTCATGTTATCCAGGAACAAGATTTGAACGTTGATGCTATCTCGTTGTTCCTGAGGACCAAACGTTGTCCCGCTACTTTCGTCTTCTTTGACAAGACTGTACAACAGTGCCATGTGAGTCTCTGCGAGAAGCACACATTGCTCCTCACTGCACAACGCTGCACAGAAATCCTCAAACCGGAATGGGGATATTCTTAATTGCTGACTGAAATGCCTGAGAACTTCATAAACCGATAATGCATCCATAATATCCTCATTCTCAAGGAGAAGGTCTGTGCTGGATTTTGGAAGATCAAGAGGAGGAATTTCCTCCTCTTCCAGGAATGGCAATGCTAATGATCTGTTTGTCCTAGAGAGTAATAATCTCTTTTTTGCAGCAGTGCTACTGCTGTCATCACTGTCACTGTCTTCTTCCAAATCATTTTCATCTGGCAAAATATCAGAGTTCGAACTATTTGAGCTTGTTTCATCTTCTGATGAAGTTTGTAATAATTCTTCATTGAAATCTCCTTCCTCTTCATCGGAACTTTCATATTTTGGTCTAGCTTTTTTCCCCTTCCCTTTTCCTTTTGTCTGTTTCGGTTTCGCTTTTGACTTTGCACCTGGCTTAGTTTGAGTTTTGGGTGTTTTACCCCTTCCTCTGCCTTTCCCAGGCCCTTTTCCACTGCTGGTGGTACTGCTTGCTGGACTTGCCTTCGGTACAGGATGCCGTTGGTTCTCAATAACCTCTTGAATTAACCGCTTACTCCGTCTAGCAGCTTCACGTAATCTCGGGGATCTCCCTCGCCCGGCAACTCCGGCGCTGCTGGCTTGACTCACCGGTGTACTGCAGCGGGAGCTCGTCGGACTCGAGCCGTTGCTCTGGCCTCCATTGCCCCGTCCAACTCCAGCTCCTCCACCAGATTTCTTTGCATTTACCGGTGTCTCGTCCAGTGAATCGACAAGCGATTTTGATGGTCGTCCACGTCCTCTTGGCATATTGAAATACTACTAGCGGCTGCTAGCGGTGCCTGGTAACATAACGCACACCTAACCTGGGTTTGAGATCCACTAGCTTCGCGGTGAAACACGATTTCGGCATTATATTTACGAATCGCACGCAAGTCGACCTGCGATGTCCGCCATTTTCAGCTGTACAGACCACGTGACCAATTACGCATTCATCAAGATCGAGCGACTTACGTTTTTCGCATGCGATAAGATTCATTTATCTGGTTGGAAATGAACTTTTCAAAATGATAACATCTTAAATTAGATTTAATTTGGAAGAACTGCTTGATCATGAATAGAGAAAAGCACTATAATCCGGGGGAATTCTCCATGCGGATGAATCTTTTCCCACTGGTCTCATTTCCCAGTAGCAATGTTAGAGGATTCTAATTGGTTTCATGTTGAGTGTGTCTTGGGGATTTTGAAGCGCGTCTGCATAGTTCAACCATTTCTAATTTCTTGGATGCTTTACAGAAACGAAATTGATCTATATACTTTCAATACACCATATGATATCTGCATATTCGCCGACTTTTAGCTTTTGACGAGTGCAAAATATGCATTTTTAGACCATATCTATTGCTGCAACACTCGTTTCCCGTTTGCGGTATTTCAACCAATCAGCGAGTCCGTTTGAACCTCTCATTCGTCAATATAGTCTATTATTGTAGACACGTGAGTTCGTTTATGACCATAGACATTTCTTTTAATATTCGATATATCAATAGATTTTCTTTCTAAAAATCCTTTTTTTTTTTTTTAATTTATTTTTTTTTTTTATTTTATTTTTTTTTTTTATTTTTTTTATCATTATTATTAAATTTCTAATGAGAACTAAAATAAGGTTTGAAAATTAAAGCTACTCTCAAGAGTCTGCAGCATACGGCGAACATGATGGATAAAATAAAAGCAAAGCAAACAAATCTATATAAAAAAAAAATAACCGTGACATCTCGCAATTAAACTACTCGGACAAGCATAATTCGGTCGATTATTAGATTCATAAATATTCTGTTTTTTATTTTTCCAATTCAGTTCTATGTCATTCTTGTCTAGCCGCCCTTCATCTGGATCGCTTTCGCTTCGGCCAAACCTGTGCGCCATTGTGCGCATACTTGATGATGATGAATTTATATTTAAATTTATATTTAAAGGCGTTTCTCATTCAATTCTGAATATTTACGCCTGAATATTTACTTGCTGACATAGTTGTCTTTTATTCTTAAATTATTTCTTCTTTTTTATATAATTTTTTTATATTTCTTTTGCCTTTAAACACGAATTTATTCATTAGATATGAATAGTGTGTAAACAAAACTTTACCCTGTTGAAAGGTCTTTTAAAAAATTCAGTACACATTTTTTTAAGGGTATTTCAAGCTTATGCCTGGCTGCTAAACTTTTAGCCTCATATATTAGGTGCGAGCAATAATATCAGGGGCCGCGGAACGTTTTGAAAATTGGGTGGGCTGCCACAGCGGGGGTTGTGATAAGCATTTTTACAAACACCGGTAGAATTGCACGTGTTATCTGAAAAAGGTGAGGGTGCCATCGCCCCCTTGCCCCCGCGGTTCCGCGGCCCCTGCATATATTTTTTTTATTCATGCATCATGTCTGAACAATTTTTTTTATGTCCAGGCTATGACAAAATATCTTGCGCTTAAATGAATGAACATGACGAGTGCTTATTTTCCAAGAAAATTCTCTAAATCATAAATTCAAAATGATGTTATTAAAAGTTATTGATTCTAATCAACACATACAATAATAAGATCGTAGCTGAAAGAAAATCTGTCAAAATAGCATATAACTCCGTATTAATTAATGCTTATGAGAAATTAATTTCTCTGAATGGAAGCTAATGTTTCGAAGAATTAATGTATAAGAACGATTCAGGCCAATTTGGGCGCTCTTGCATTCGCCTCCTTTTCTGCTTCTCCCACCTTTTACATCTCCTTCCCTAATTCTTGCACGCTGTTTTCTTTTTGCACCTCTTTTTCCTAAAGGCCTAGCTATTGTATCTCCTCGGTTCTTGCATCTCTCTCTCATCTTGCACCCCAGGCCTCCCATGTTGCATCCCCTGCCACCTTGAACCCCTCCCCATCTTGCATCCCCTCCCATCTTGTACCCCCTCCCCATCTTGTACCCCCTCCCATCTTGTACCCCCTCCCCATCATGTACCCCGGCCTCCCACCTTGTACCCCCTCCCACCTTGTACCCCCTCCCATCTTGCACCCCAGGCCTCCCATGTTGCATCCCCTGCCACCTTGAACCCCTCCCCATCTTGCATCCCCTCCCATCTTGTATCCCCTCCCATCTTGCGCTGCATCCCCCTCCTTCTTGCACCCCTTGCATCTCTGAGCCCCTTTGCACCTCTTCCCTTCTTGCATACATGCACCGGCCATTTCTTGTTGCATATGTTAATTTATTATCTCCCTTCCTTCTTCCACATCCGTTCCTTCCCTCATCTCTCTCCCTTATTGCAATATCTGCCCATTTTGCATCACCATCCCTTTTTGCATCTCCCTCCCGTATATTGCATCTTGCACCTCTGTGCCTAATATACTTGCATCTTTCTCCCTTTGTACATCTATCCCTCCCTTCTTGCACCCCGACCCTCTCTTGTATATTCCTTTCTTTACCTTAGCTTTCCTCTTGCATCGGGTACATTATTCTTTCTTGCACTGCATTTGCAGTTTGAATATGTATTTTTTCCTCCTTTTTTGTCTTTCTCTCACAACCCTCTTGTCTCTACTGCCATCTTGCATCTGGATCCTGATTTATTGCTCATCGAAAGCTTTAAAACTCAAACTGTCTACTTTGCTACTTTCTTTGGTCGTCCCTATATCCCCCGCGCAATTAACACTTTTCATCTTGCATCTAAATTTGTCTTCTCCGCTATTGTGTTTCCTTTCATTTATTATCTTGAATCTTACACCGGCCCTTTTTACATCTTGTATTTTTCATCTCCTTGCCTATCCGTTCTTATCCCATTTGTGTAAAAATCATTGAGTGCCCTTGCTCATCCTTCCCTCTGCCAGGGATTTATTTTGCATCCAAGTCCCTTCTTGTATCTTCTTCGCGGCTGACATCTCCTCACCCCACGCATTTGTTACGCCATTCCCTCTTCAGTCGTATTATATGTTGTATATTATATGTCTTTTTAATGATTGGGAATAAAGTACCATACCATACCATCACCTCCATTATTAGATAAACGAACAAATTATAGACATTGTCATTATCCCTGCCCTATACATGTTGGTATTGACCTCCGGCTGAAAATTATGATTTATGAATGCTTGTTACATTCATGAATATATCGTCCGTATTTTTACGAAGTGAAAATGAGTTACAAATCCATGCACTGAAACTGGCACGTCTCTAGAAAGAATTAACACGCTGTTTGATAGGATGCCCGTTGAATTGGCGCTATGTCGGGATTTCTTTGTCTTCATGCGACAATATGCTTTGACTCCCGTCACTTCGTGAATGGGTGATCATGACTGTGCACGTCATAATTATTTCGTCATAGCCTCTATGCACACTGCGTGCAATATGCTGTAAATGTGCCCCCTCTCTCTTAATGTGTGTCTCTAGGCCCATCGATATGATTTGAAAATCA
>BQKZ01014034.1:4662-14940 GCA_036244855.1 Temnopleurus reevesii | reverse complement strand
TTAGTTGAATGAATTTCAACCAACGGTAATGTGAGGACAATTTGGTGCCTATATTCTTTGAAAACGTTTTGCATGATATAGGCTATAAAAGAACAGTGTCGCGAAAGTTGAACAGCGCCATCATCTAATTTGTAACTTGACGATTCTCCACACCCCTCCCCAGTTCCTCTTTTGTTCATCCTCATCCTCACTCCAATCTCTCACCAGTCCCATTTTCAGTTCGGGAGTGGGGGGGTAATTAGACCAAGCTCATGTTATGTTAGATGTAACATTACACATATAATATCTCCGCTGTTACTTGGCTCCCATTACTGAAAACAAAATCATGACTTTTATGCTCCAAAGATTACAGGTTGGTTTTTTTTCGATTTGCTGTGAGAAAAATGATATACGATATATGCTGTGTTTTGGTAAAGTAATTTTCATTACAGAAACATGCTTATAAAAATAATGCCATTGTTTTTAATTGACTTTGTACACAATTTAATTGTAATATACATGGTTCACATTCCATTTTTGTGATGAAAACAAAGGATCACGATTCAAACCTTATTTACAAAATGTCGAACTCTCTGATTGACTGTTGCAGCCTTCTTTCCCTCTGTCCTATATTTCCTCTCTGTTGTTCTTATGCACTGTATATGTATTGTATTTCTTTTGTTGTTGTTGTATATTTGTCGGCGCATCCAACACAATCTCTGCTTCTGGATTTGCGCCCTTTCCTTCAATTTGTTTACGCACCTTACTGATTCATGTTCTAATTACCCTATAATTCGATTACAATTTTAAATTGTTACACTGTGCAGCACTGATTTATGTTGATGTTGAAGGAAAAAATGTTATTTTGAATTGAATTGAAAAGTTATTATTTTGGATCAAATCCATTGGAAATCACTTCACCTATGCATAAAAAATCTTTATCAAAACGTTTCTTATGTATGAATGATCTTGATTGGCTATATCAACCAAGTGATGGAATATTCATTTATCTTTAATTTTGATGTAATTTTTTATCAGCAGAAACAATGAATAAGTGAAAATATTTCATCATCAAAATAACATCCATCGTATTAGAATGAAAGCTGAATTCAATAATTTACTTCCCGAACTGTATCTCAAGTCTTCACCACCCCTCTTCCCCCTTTTCATTCTGTGTCTCTTCCTCTCTCTTTCTTATTCTTTATATCTCTCCTTCTCTCTTTCTTATTCTTTATCTCTCTCCTTCTTTCTTTCTTATTCTTTCTCTCTCCTTCTTTTTTTCTTATTCTTTTCTCTCTCCTTCTCTCTTTCTTATTCTTTATCTCTCTCTTATTTCTTTCTTATTCTTTTCTCTCCCCTTCTCTCTTTCTTATTCTTTATCTCTCTCCTTCTTTCTTTCTTATTATTTTCTCTCTCCTTCTTTCTTTCTTATTATTTTCTCTCTCCTTCTCTCTTTCTTATTCTTTACCTCTCTCCATCTCTCTTTCTTATTCTTTTCTCACTCCATCTCTCGTTCTTATTCTTAACCTCTCTCCATCTCTCTTTCTTATTCTTTTCTCTCTCCTTCTCTCTTTCTTATTCTTTACCTCTCTCCTTCTCTCTTTCTTATTCTTTACCTCTCTCCATCTCTCTTTCTTATTCTTTATCTCTCTTCCTCATTCTCTTAATCATTCTTCCCTGTTATCCCCGACCCTTTTCACTTTTGTTTAGGACCACTGATTTTTGTATTTTTAACGCTTTTTCTAATTGAAATTGCTAAAATTTTGTTGTGTACATTATTGAAAATGCATCGTTATCTTTGCTGATCGATTCCCTATTTCAAATAATGAAATGACAAATGCTGCAACTTTCATTAGTATTCATTCACTCTCCCAATTTTTATTCATCAAAACACGAACAGAGCACAAATACATTTGTATGTCATTTGAAATATTTCAGTTTGATTTTTGTACAAATCTAAATATGTAAAATATCAAACATACACTTTGAAATCACTTGTGGCATAGTGCAACTGTGTCGTTTGTATTTTAGATGTCCGATCTTGGCCAATTTGCCCAATTATTATGATTTCTGCGATTCAGAATCCACGCAAACACGGAACGAATTAAATATTTTGTATAATTCATCATTGTTTATGATGCCAATAATTGTGAACATCGCGAATCAATACAATAGTTTTAATGCCCATTTTGTAGAAACCCATTATTATTTTGAATAACTAAGTAAGCCATTGCAAATTAAGTTCAAACATCATGGGTATAGACTGGGCTATGAACGGTTGGTGATGAACGCTGTCATATCCACTCATTAGTTTCCCCAAACCTTTCTTGAGGACAACGTGATTATTTCATCTCATAATTCATTGTATTCCTCACCCGCGTCAATATTTCTTCTTGCATAGTAACAAAATCGTAAAAAATATATTTTAAAAAAATAATTAGAACATGACAGTACTAAACACGAAAAATTGATTTTCAAACAAACAAACATTACATATAACGATATATATTTACACTACAAAATGGAAGATATTAGTCGACTAATAGAATGAATTTAGTGACATTTAGCCAATGCTCGAGTCAAACAGCAACATATATTCAGGCATTGAATTACAAATAGTCTTTTTTACAAAAAGAAATATTATGCTGCATAGAACTGAAATCCAAGGAAAAAATAATAACAATATTCTAACGTAATTAAAGTGTATCTGAGGCAAGACAATACAATTTGCTTGTTGGTCGTATACATAGAATATATAATAATTAGTAATCCATATCATTTCAGATAAAGTTACTTTTGGTTGATTTCATACGCTTATGAGCAATATACAACTTATTATTATTATTTATTTTATTATTATTATTATTTTTTTAACCTCAGAAGCCCTTTAAGGGCCTTCAGAAACAGCACAATATTGGCTCTTCATACTCGTAAACATCACTTGTCATTAGTGTTCAGTGGTAATCATTAAAACCATTGATATTTCAAGTTGTCGCATGCAAAGAGTCACCTTTGGCAGTTTGGCTCAAATACAGAGTCATTACAAGGGGAGAAATTTGCGGCAGCAATGTTCTATTAAATATTCTCTTCGCTCTCTCTGTGTCTTGATTATTTTTTCTGAAGCAATTTTTTTCTTCTGAATAATGATATTTAATGCTCTCGGTATATGTCCTCGTCCTTTCCAAATTGTTTCGTATTCTTGTCAAGTCTTTTGCAAAGCTTTAAATGTAGCGTACACGTTAAACGTTGAAGAAGAATCGATGCGACACCTTTCCTTTGCGGGAGATGGGTTTCTCGAGACTTTTGATTACACGGGCTCACTATGGTTCCTAATTTTTTTGTCTCCCCTCGAGAAACATGAACATCCTTGTAGATAAGGAGATTCCACAGTCTCTTGTAGTCCCCGAAATACGACTTCCACTGGTTTATCCCAAATTATTATTTTTTTCCTGAGGTCGTCCATTCAAGCACTTTTGGTTCGTGATCCATAATCATCGCTCTTGTGAACCTCTTTGCTTTTGGTTGGGTTGAGTTGCTATTTTTTTCACAGATAAAAAAATGGACAGAACAAAAATATTAGCATTTCGTTTCATAGAATTTGCTAACTTTAATGACAGAGTAAAGAAACAACAACAAAATGAATCCCGTACGAAAAAAAAACCCCGCTTAGACATGGAAAATGTTTATACATCACCTTATCTACTTACAAGCATAGAAACGTTGCATCCTTTCTATATTCATGATATTACCATCTGAGCACTCCCCCCCCCCCCTCTTCTTCTTCTTCTTCTCTCGCTCTCTCCCTCTCTCTCCCCATTTTTTCACCAACTTGCATCTCATCATCATCTACCCTGTCTTTCCTCGCCCTCCAAGTTCTCTAGAGAAGAAAGTTCAGAAGACCGATAAGAATCCCCCTCCGATGAGGCAATGCTCTCCTTCCCATCCCCCTCGATCACTCTCTACCCCTCTATCCTTCTCTCTGTAAGCTATCTATCTATTTGCTCTATGATCTATCATAATTCATATCGTCCGTGTTTTCACGAAGTGACGGGAGCTAGAGGGTAGTGTTACACGAAATGGATTACAAATCCTCCTGAAACGTGTCCTTCTATATAGAACTAGTAAAAATACGTTGTTCGATATAGGATGCCCGTTGAACTGGCGCTATGTCGGGATTTATTTGTCTTCAGGCAACAATACCCTTTGGCTACCGTCACTTCGTGAAAACACGGACGATATATCCAGCAACAACTTGCCTTAATCTCATCATCATCGACCCTGTCCTTTTTCGCCCTCCAAGTCCTCTAGAGGAGAAAGTTCAGAAGACCGATAAGAATCCCTCCTCCGATGAGGCAATGCTCTCCCCCTTCCCCATCCATCACTCTCCACGCCTCTATTCTTCTCTCTCTAACTACATGTATCTATCTATTTGCTCTATGATCTATCATATCGTCTGTGTTTTCACGAAGTGACGGGAGCCATAGGGTAGTGTTACAAAAAATGGATTACAAATCCTTTTGAAATGTGTCCTTCTATAGAATTAACACGTTGTTCGATAGGATGTCCGTTGAATTGGCGCTATGTCGGGGTTTCTTTGTCTTCAGGCAACAATACCCTTTGGGTCAGGTCACTTCGTGAAAACATGGACGATATATCCAGCAACAACTTGCCTTAATCTCATCATCATCCACCCTGTCCTTTCTGGCCCTCCAAGTTCTCCAGAGGAGAAAGTTCAAAAGACCGATGAGAATCCCACCACCGACCGATATGAGAAGGACGATGAGGGTCAGGACCACGTACTGAGGGATCTGAACAAAGTTATGATACAGATCGGTGTACTCGACTGGCAGAGTGGCACTCTGAAAATTAAAAAAAGGCGAGAAAACCAAAATAAGGGTATTTTCATACAGGGCATAATAACCCGCATACAAACATGCATGAGTTTTAAAGATGAAGTCCAGCTGACAAGTAGCAAAGTCCTCCTGCACACGAGGCAAAAAACTAAATGTTACAATTGGAGAGAATTTGAATATTTAAAATGCAAAAGATTTCAATTTATTTATTTATTTATTCAATTAAATGTCTCTTGTCTTTATCATCAGATCATACTCTGTGTCGCCCAAAATGTAATCATAAACATTTATCGATTATTCCTGATATCGACATTTTATTTAACGCTCACGTTGATTCACATTCAGTTCATTTTATTGTATTCATCTTCTTCACATTCATTTTTTCCATCTCCACGTCAATTCGTCTCTCTCATAAAATTGCACAATAATACGCTTATAACGATCATGAAAGTGCAAATGATGATAATTTTCAACATGTACAATCAATCATTGCTGGGGAATTTGTATACTTACTTCATTTAACCAAACCAAAGGTAGATACATTTCCCTGATGTTCTCCGCTTGTCTGTCAATAGATATGAAAATAATTTCATTAGAGCCGAGAGAACAGAAAAATGATACATCGAAAATTATAACAAATTGAATAACACTGGAGAGTATACCTTTTGGAAAATAGAGAAATAGAAAAAAAATCATTATAAAGGAATATATAGTTTCGTTGCCAACATTCATGCGTGCACCGTGGAAGGGGGCTATAGGGGCGTTAGCCCCCGGATCGTGCAGAGCAATGGATGCCAAATTTTAGGCAAAAAGGGCGCCTTTTTTGCTCCTGCATATTTCAGTAGATGACACAAGGGGCTGTTGCGAAACAGTTAACTTTTCGAAACAAATATAGCGTTGTCTGATTCGATCGTTTCTTTTTCATGAACCATATTCTACCTAATATGAAAAGATAATGGAAATTTTACTCACGGGATAAAGTCGTATGGTCCAATCTTCAGATTAACCTGTGCCCTGAGGTTTCCTCTGAATGTCACGCCTGATAGCTGGGAGAAAATGATGAAATGTTTTTATGAAATTTTGTAATGATAAATATCAGTCAGTAAACACGAAATGTTTTGAACAAGTTTTTTGCAATGGTGCATCATTTTGAGATGGCACCTTTTTGAAGCTTAGCAGCCTTTGTAGACCATTTTTTCTTAGTCTTTAGGAAGGAACACAAATCTCTGTAAAATCTAACATTTCGAGTAATTTCAGGGGTAGGAGGGGTCTGTCAACATATTTGCTTTATTCTCAGGACGCCCCCTCCCGGTAACACGGAATGCTTTATAATATAACGTTTTTCGGGTGTAAGACCGTAAAAAAGGTTGACATAATATTGTTAATGGACAAAAAAAATGACTGAGTCTTGAAGTCTCAAGAAATAAGCGTAAATGGAGAGGAATCACATTTTTGAACAGTTCCACTGTCATGAATATTGACAAATATTTACACTGAGAAGTTAATCGTAAATAACGAATATTAATCGTGTTAATGGAGAAACTTTTAAGTCTTATTCATCACATTTCTCCCACATTGTTTGAAAAAAAATCGATAGAAGCTGATTATTGTTATTTGAAAAATAGAAAATTTACCGGTTCAATCTCAGCCTCTATCCCGTGAACAGCAAAGCTTGGTTTCATTCCTTTGACGTCATCAAAGAGCCTATCATCCCCGTATAGGAAGTGAGGTGAGGAGAGATAGATAGGTGCTTCTATATACAAGACAACAGGGAAAGTTCTAGATATCAAATCCATTAATGATGATGATGATGATGATGATGATGATGATGATGATGATGATGATGATGATGATGATGTTGGTGGTGATGATGATGATGATGGTGATGATAATGATAATGATGATGATGGAGGTGGTGGTGATGATGATGGTGGTGGTGATGATGATGGTGATGGCGGTGGTGGTGATGATGATGTCTCAGTGGTGTTGGTGGTGACGATGATGATGGTGGTGGTGGTGATGATGATGATGATGTTGGTGGTGGTGGGGATGATGATGATGGTGGTGGTGATGATGATGATGATGTTGGTGGTGGTGGGGATGATGATGATGGTGGTGGTGATGATGATGATGATGATGATAATGATTATGGTGGGGCTGGTGATGATGGTGTTGGTGATGATGATGATGATGATGATGATGATGATGATGATGATGATGATGAAGGTGGTGCGACTCCGTTTACAGAAGTGAATCTGTTTGCTCATTAAAAGTACCGCATGTCCCAAACATTACATCAGACTTTTGTTGCAACGACAACTTAAAAAATACACGATTAATCAAATGAAATTTTAGGATATGAAGAGGTCGCTAAAAAGCGATTTTGCTAGAATTCCAGCTTGAATTTCTTTGGTGGTTACGGATAATTGCTCTGTCACCTTCATGTGAAAGCGAAATACGTTCACTGATATGGATGCCCAATAGGGTATTAAGTGCCAAACTTGAGATATCCAAGAGGTCCGATTATTACGTTGACCATTCCCTACCACAGTTAAATGCCGATTCACACCTTTGCGTTTTTAGCCTGCGTCTGCCCAGTGTTTTTGGAAATTAAAAACACTCCCCAGGCGCACACCATACGCGAATTAGATGGTGGATTGA
The DNA here is from genome assembly GCA_036244855.1 of Temnopleurus reevesii. Classification (NCBI taxonomy): domain Eukaryota; kingdom Metazoa; phylum Echinodermata; class Echinoidea; order Temnopleuroida; family Temnopleuridae; genus Temnopleurus; species Temnopleurus reevesii. The sequence goes on along the minus strand of BQKZ01014034.1, from coordinate 7,447 downwards.
CTTTAGATTTGTGCGTCTTATTTTTCATGGGGGAGAAATCATTGGTAGTTAATGTCATAACCCTTCATGAGGTAAGATCAACACAAATGACAATGCATATTCTACTTACTGAAGTAGCATTCACTGACGTTAATCATCCCTGAAGGAGGACAGGTTGTCTGATCAGGGGTGCAGAAGTCGATGTTAGGGGGGTAGATTGTCGCATTGGCGTACAGGTATTCAGGTGCGCTGAAGTAATAGAGCCATATCCCACGAAAGTCACGGTATCCTTTGAATTCCAGAAAGCCAGATCTACCGAGGAAAGAAAAATTTACTTTATCAAAAATAAGCTGGTTGATGTAGGTATGTAACATATGTATCATCAAGATCTTGCTGCAAGGTCTTGCTGATTTCAAAATAATTTCTTCAAGTTCGTCACCAATAGATAAGGATTAATGAATAAAATAGCTAATGGTGAAGCATTATTTAAATAACAAGGGATCTTAGAGGTTTTTTTGATTAAATTGATTTCCACTTAAAAAATATTGCACAAAATTCCTTTAGACAAATCTATAAGTAGTATCACTAAACCGATAGGCATAGAAAAAGTGAATTGGCTTATTCATTGCTCTTTTTTCATTATCATTTTTCAGCAGTTTCATGGCAGGGGGGATGCCGAGATGGCGTTCAAGTGCAATTCTGTCTAGAAAAATAATATTAACACGTCTACGCGCCTTTTTGCGATATGCTATCTACGGTAGATCGTAAGTTACTGGTATATTAGTCAACATATATCAAATAATCCACAACCTTCCTTTATTGCATGCATGCCATCGTCAGTATCAGATAATTATGACCAAACTTAGAGAACACACATGAGGATTATGTGCGTATTGTAGGGCGGGGACTTGGGGATCATCCCCCACCCCTTCGTCAGAATTAGGGGCGCTAAATCTTAAAGGGGTACTATTATAAAAATACAAGTTGATCTGTATTGATGTATTATACCATTATCAATACCCTTTTCAATTCAGGTGATTGCCCATGAAAGGGAATTGGAATGCGCAATCACCTGAATTGAAATACCTGCATTGATCCACATATTTCCTTTTGTTATTTACAGAACCAGCTCTGAAACATNGACCGACAGAGCAGAATTTCCACCGGGTCCACCCCCTTTCTTCGTTTTGGTCGCCGCCTGAACTGCCCCGGTGGAATCAACCGGAAACTGCCCCATCACACATAAACATACACAGGTGGTCCACACGAACATTATGATCACTGGTATCGTATAGATCTCACGATAAGCTCTATTTGACAGTCTCAGCTTGCGGTTCAAGTTTACTGCCGTCATGGTTGTTCCTCTAAGATTGATCAAGCATCATAATGAAAATATTTGAATTCCACAAAGGCACTTAAAGCATCAATTTTTTACAGGTTGATTTCCAGAAAATTCTTGACGTAAACTTCCCGGAAGCCATCCGCTCGTACACAGCGGTTTAGCAGACGAATAGACTCTCAATCGTCTGTTTATCCGGTAAAAGTAATCGGTAGCAGATAAAATCTTCTCTCCATGAACCGTATGAAAAACCTGGAACAAGCAAAAGTATCCCTGATCCCGACGACGTAAGAATTCTCAATAACCAACATGAAAATTATTAACAACACAGCAGATAGGGTCTCACAAAATTTGAACTCGATATTGACAGCTGCTCCAGACAGATACGCCAGCTATAATTACGAAGAAACGGCTGGTTGCGCGACTCTATTTGCATTGCGTTGCCAATCTAGAGCATGGCTTAGCTGAGATACATTGATCTCTCAAACTTACAAAAGAGGTTTATATAGCTCTTTGTCTCTATATATTATTCCTAAAGAAATTAATGAGAGAAACAGGGGCGTCTAAATATAAAAACAAACAAAATAAAAGGCAAGTAAAAGGGGGATCTAATCACTATTAATAGCCATATTCTGGATCCGCCCCTATATTATTATTGCAAATATTCTTCCAAGGGTTTCTTTTTTTTCAGAAAAAATCAACGAAAATATTGATTTACAATTAAATATGGTAAAGTTTATTCACCTTTATCACATTTACATAGTACTTTTGATCATGATATCATTGAGATTTTGAAGGAAAAAGTCATAACTTTTTTAACGGACCGTGGATTTTGCCCAAATTGTCACCATGATTTTGTTCATCGGGTTCCCCTTTCAAACACGACGTAGCCAGTCAAGTTCTACGGAAGCTTCTAAGTGCCATCGACTTGGAGACTTGGCGAGATAATTTATCTTGTGAAGTCGACTTAATATCCATATTTTGTCGACTTGTAAAGATATATTATCTTGCCATGTCGACTTCCCAAAAATTATAAGTCGACATGGCGAGATATATTATCTTGCCATGTCGACTTCCCAAAAATTATAAGTCGACATGGCGACATAGATCATCTTACCAAGTCGACTTCCCAAAAATTATAAGTCGACATGGCGACATAGATCATCTTACCAAGTCAACATAGCAAAAAAAATTATGTCGTGATGGCAACATATATTATCTTGACAAGTCGACTCAACAAAAATTATAAGTCGACATGGCGACATAAATCATCTTACCAAGTCTACTTAACAAAATAATTACGTAATTATTTCGTTAAATCGACTTGGTAAGATGATTTATGTCGCCATGTCGACTTATACTTTTTGGGAAGTCGACTTGGCAAGATAATATATCTCGCCATGACGACAAGTATTTTTGTTGAGTCGACTTGTCAAGATAATATATGTTGCCATGACGACATAATTT
>BQKZ01014033.1:0-10479 GCA_036244855.1 Temnopleurus reevesii | reverse complement strand
CAGGTTAATCCCAGCCTATTGAGTCTAATTCTTCCAATAGGAAGGAACCCGTTGCCCGTATCCCTATAGCTAGGTCTAATTTGAGCGATGTCTTACTTAACCCAGGTATAAGTCATTGTAATTTGGGCCATTAGTTTAACTTTTGAATAGCTCCAGTCTAAATGGCTTAGTCCTGGGTTAAAGTAAAACCTAGGTAACGGAATGGGGACTTTTGGGTTTATAAGTCTGCAAGTACTGGCCATTTACTCCAAATTCGTCATTTTGTATAGAGAATATAATCGAGGTTGTACAGTCAGAGACTGCATATATACCCATGCATATACTTCGAGGACTCTGTGTTCTCTTAGCACCCATCTCTGCATATGATCGCGTCTCCGTGTGCAGGCGCTCTTGCAAGCGCCAATTAGGAAAAACTCAGCATCATTCATACTGCAGCAGTACCGCGATAATTGTACATGCAGTATATACTACATGCAGATTGTATGTAGTATAATTGCAGTACTCTTTCACGCTTCTTGGATTAACTTTAACTTTTGCAACTTTTCAAGGGATCTGGTGGAGTTGAAATTCAAGCAACAGTGGGATTCTGCTTGTGTGAAAAGTTAGATAGATAGATGAGTAAATAGTCCATGGAATACAACATTCATATAAATTAACTATTTGAAATATGATGTCATCAAATTGACAACATCTCTGGAAATCTCCACTGATTTGCCCATTTGTTCGAATCTTTAAAATTCATAACTTTTTTTTATTACTTGTCCAATCTTCTTCATTTTTTTGTTTTACTCATCATTTTTTCTGCTTCTGTTAAAAAATTATTATTTTTGGGTAGACTCTTCTTAAACTCGTAATGTCCATCGCTTATTGGAGTAGGGTAGGAGGGGTAGGGGGGGGGGGGCGACATATGAACGGATACACACAACTCGGTCGGTAAATCGTCAGAGTTTAAATGAAAAGATCCCCTCTGCTGCTGCTGTTGTTGTTGTTGTTGTGAGGTTTTGGCACCTTTGACACAAAAAGGTCCTGTGTGCCACCCTCTGCTGCAATTCAATTTATCTTATAAATGCTTGCACACCAAAGCAAAGAAACATTATTATGGGGGCGCACATGTTTTTCCCCTTATTTTTTCCTAATCGATTTAATTTAATTTGACTGTTAAGGATTTTGTTCACGCCGGTATAAAGCGCCATATGAATATCATAATTGTTTTACTCTGTAATAGTAATAAAGGATAGTAATAGTGTTGCAAGGTGCAATATTGAACCCTTTTTCTAACTATTTGAGACGTGATTCATATTGCAGGAATATGGATGTCTCAGAAGGATTAAAGGCGCCGTGGTATAGTGGTCATAACCCTCGGCTTTCAATCAGAGGGTCGTAGGTTCGATCCTCCTTTAGCAAGAAATTCAACCACATTGTGCTGCACTCAACCCAGGTGAGGTGAATGGGTACCTGGTAGGAATGTTTACTACTTGAAATGCCAAGTGTGCGGATGGCTGCCGGGCTAAAGCCAGGATAATGATAATCCAAAGCGCCTTGAGCACTCAGTAGAGTGGATACATGCGCTATGTAAATTGCATCTATCACTATTATCATATTTTTTCTTGTATCACAGGAGCCGTGAGCCCAGTCAAAGACCAAGGTACATGTGGATCATGCTGGGGTTTTGGCGCGGTACAAACAATTGAGGGCGCTGTGTTTGTCAAGGTTGGTAAATAGTGTTCACATCTTAAGCAAATGATAGAGAAATCAGTACACATATTGATAATCGAATAAACAAATTAAAGGACGCAGGTTCAAAAGCCGAGATTCTATTTGATGCGATTATATACTGAAGAAGAAAATGACGCCAGTGGGAGTATATGCTTTTCTTGTTTTTTTTAAGCAGGTATACGTCTTACATGGGAGATGTCGGTTTACTGCACCTAGGCAGCTGAGAACCAATGGTGTACTAGTTCAGATTCTGAACGGTTTCATAATTTCTCAGCACCCTGTTTGTGGTAAGCGCGACCGATAGATGGCGTGATTATATCTTTGTACAGAACGCAAAAATTTTGGGTACGTCGGGTAAGACCGAGTTGGGCTAGGACCAATCTGTGCCACAGAAGAAAATAATGCCAGTGTGACACTGTCTTTATCGTATTTTATTTCATAGTACGGCAAGCAGGTACGCCTTTCACTGCAGATGTTAGTCGACTGCGCCTGGGCTGCTGGAAACCACGTGTGTGCCGGAGGAGAGGACTGGAGAGCATATGAATGGCTCATTTATATGTTCTATTGATTCACAGATATTCATTCAGAGAAGCCTGATCAGCGATTGATAAAAATATAGATTTACACAAAAATTACATAAAATCACAATCTAATGGTATTACAATATATATTCATGAAATGCGGACACATCCCTCCAAGGGCGGATCCAGGATGTGTCGATTTGTTCCAAGAAAAAAATGGAAATTAAATATTGTTAAATGCGATTTCCTGGCATCTAAGACCATAAATATATATATATATATATATATAAAATGAGTGATATAACGCCATATTCCCTCTCGTTTTCCCCCTTTTTTCTCATGTTTGGGGCCGGAAAATAGGGGGGGGGGGCGTGCGTCAGGACGCCCCTGGATCCGCTACTGCCCCCCCAAAAACAGGCTAGGTTTGACCGCGTTGGGCTAGCTCTAAAGGCCCAATCACTCATGTCTCTGCTGCAGAGAATCATAACGCCAACGTTATTTATATTTGTTCATAGTATGGCAGGCAGGTACGCCTTTCCCCGCAGATGCTGATCGACTGCGCTTGGGCTGCAGGGAACCATGGATGTGGAGGAGGAGAGGACTGGAGAGCATATGAATGGCTGATGAAACACGGAGGTATTCCTCTCGAGGAGACATATGGACCATATCTTGGCCAGGTATTTCGAATTTAGATTTATTCAGACTTACTTAGACTTAGAGGGTGTTGCTCAAAAGTTGCAATTGATCACAAGTTGCAGTTGAATGGAACGTGCCAATCAAAATCATTGTTTCATGCGCGTCTTGTTAAATGCGCATACCGTGTACGAATGAAATTGCGCGTTACAACGTGCAAAATTGCAATTGATTTGCATTCAATATTTTAACAACATCCCTTAAGTGGCTCTCCCATCATCATCTCATGACGCATGAGGTGGTAATCTTGCTCCAGCTTCGCCTATGGGTGGCTTGAGCCATTCAAGTTCGCAGAATATTTCAAAAATCAAACACCGAATCTTCGAAACTGGTCCCTTACATTTGAACCCCAAAGCGGTTCGTTACATGCTTGAGAATCTTAATGGATTCTTGAAGAGCCTAAAAGTTACAATGTGGCTGTTTGCATTTACAGGACCGTGGTTTTGTGAACTTCTCGCAGTGCTACAATGCAGGAGCATGGGAGATTCCAATAGGGGACTATAAAAGGTGTGGTAGGGGAAAACGGTGAATGGGGCGATGAGTTGAGAATCATATACCCTTTGGTCCATTGGTTTGTTTACCACAGATGCACGATGATCAAACGCCTATGCACTCTAAAAAGTTGTAAATTACAACGCTTAACTTTTGGCAACTTGTGTCAAGGTAGAATGATGAAGCGGCCAGCTCCGTGTCTCTATAATCAGATAATGGGTCCTACCAAGCTGTTTCACCAGTACAATCTTTTCCTTTTTATTAAAAAATAGGTGTGCCACTATCATAAGCCAATGCAGCCATGGTAAATAACTACAATTACCCGGACTATGTAACCATGGTAACTTTTTTTTATACTTTTGCTCAGATTGAAACGTCGGCCTCACCAAGGTTTTCACCTAAAGTATGTTTTCCTTTGTCCACTTCGACAAGTCAATGGCAACCGTTGTAAATTACTGCAATGTTTAACTTTTGGGCCTAACGAAGTTTTTTCCCCTGGACTATCTGTTACTTTTGCCCAGAATGAAAGGTCAACCGCACCAACGTCTTCCACCCTTCCTATCTTTTTCTTTTGTTCAGAATGGGATGTGCCACTACGAAGAGTCCATGGCTGAAGCGACCATTGTGAATTACTACAATGTAACCTCTGGAGATTTAGGCAGCCATGAAGAAGGCTTTGGTTAAGATTGGACCAATAAGTATGGGTATCGACGGTTCTAATCAAGTTGTTTCCCCCTCACTGTCTTTTCCTTTTGTCCAGAATGGAGTGTGCCACTTCGAAGAGTCCATGGCAATTATTGCAAATTACTGCAATGTTTAACTTTTGGCAACATTTTTCGAGACAGAATGATGAAAGGTGCAGCCGCACCACTTCTCTACAACGGGCGCCACTTAGCTGGTGAAGATCGGACCAATTCATGTTGGTATCGACGGTTCTAATCCGTCCTTCCTTTCCTCACCAAGTTACGTTTTCCCCCATACTATATCTTCCCTTTGTCCAGAATGGGGTGTGCCACTTCGACAAGTCCATAGCAACCATTGTAAATCACTGCAATGTTTAACTTTTGGCAACTTTTGTCGAGATAGAATAAGATGCAGCCTCACCACGTCTGTATAATGGGCCCCACCAAGCTGTTTCACCCATACTATCTCTTCCCTCTGTTCTAACAACCTGAGAGGCCCCACCAAGTTGTTTTCCCCGCAATGTCCTTTTCCGTTTTCAGAATTCCCCTGGACTTCTACTCTTGCTCAGACTGAAAGGTCTGACTCACCATGGTTTCCCCCTTGTTATCTCTTCCCCCTGCTCAGAATGGGCTGTGCCACTACGAAGAGTAAATTACCCCAATGTTTAACTTTTGTCGAGATAAAAAGAAGAAAGATGTAGCCGCTCCCTTTCTCCATAATGGGTTGCACCAAGGTGTTTCCACCCATACTATCTCTTCTCTCTGTTCCCAGAACCTAATGGGCCTAGTTGTTTCCCCGTAAAATCCTTTCCCGTTTTCAAAATAGGAGGTCGGCCTAATGAAGCTGTTCCCCTGGCCTATCTTTTACTTTTACTAAGACTGAAAGGCCGGTCTCACGTTTTCCCCATACTATATTTTCCCTTTGTCCAGAATGGGATGTGCCACTACGAAGAGTCCATGGCTGAAGCGACCATTGTGAATTACTACAATGTAACCTCTGGGGATCAGGTAGCCCTGAGGAAAGCTTTGGTTAAGATTGGACCAATTTGTGTTGGCATCGACGCTGCTCCTCCGTCTTTCCATTTCTACTCACACGGGACGTATTATGAACCCAAATGCGGTAAGCACAATACCTATCAGCTATTTTGTTGAATAATAAGCAGGAACAATTAAAGACGTGGTCACATCGGCCGAGCGGAGCTGTAGCAGTCCTTTAGCGATAGAGATTTAGTCTGCAAGGACAGACCCTAGGCTTTCGGTGTGTGCGCAGACCCTGTATCACGCTCTGCACGTGCACACACCGAAAGCTTAGAGTCTGTCCTTGCAGACTAAATCTCTACCGCTAAAAGACCGCTACAGCTCCGCTCGGCCGGCGTGACCACATCTTAACAGAATATGGGGTTTTGTGTATATAGTGTTGCTACAAATAGCTAATTGGGAATGTAGGCCTAAATCATTAATAGACCCCGTATTTGATTTATTGGTGCCTACATATCATTATCGTCATTTTTACTCATATTGTGAATTATATCATAAATATTGATTATTTGTTAATGTTTTTGTTTTGACTAATTTCTTTTGTTTTTACCGAAACACAAAAGACGACTTAGATCATGTTGTTCTTACTAGTATACTGACAAGATGTAATTGCTCATGATGTTCATTCTAGCATTGTTTTAGCCAGATACATCGCATTCTTGTATCTGTTTTTTTTTTCTTTAGGAAACACAAAAGACGACTTAGATCATAATGTTCTGCTTGTCGGATACGGGGTTGATGCTAACGGCCAGGATTATTGGCTAATCAAGAACTCTTGGTCTACCTACTGGGGAAACAACGGTTATATCGCTATCAGCACCAAGGATAATAACTGTGGTGTCGCAACAGCGGCTACCTTTGTCGAGTTAAAGTAAACTGATGGTAAAATTTGATCTGTTTGTTTGTTTGTTTTATTTCCGTCATAAAAAGATAACACAACAAATACAAAAAAAATGGAAAATATACACAACATACAAAAGAAAGTAAAGATTATATATACATCATAATAAAAAATTACAAGAATTACTCGATTAAAAAAAGCATGGCAAGCAGCAAAATTTATAACATATATATAAATAATAGAAGTGAAAAGAAGAGAGCGAAGAGAGACGACTTGACAGCCCAATATCAGCTGCACTGCAAATAAGTGCAGCTGGTCTTCCTTGGGGACCAGAAACAGAAAAAATAAGCATCTTGATAAATATGTGTATCGCATGTAGAGAGCAAAAGTTAATATATGGTTAATCAAGAACTCTTGGTCTACCTACTGGGGGAACAAAGGTTATATCGCTATCAGCACCAAGGACAATAACTGTGGTGTCGCGACGAAGCCAAGTTTTGTCGAGATAGAATGAGGAAATATGTGGCTGCTTCAAGTCTCTATGAATTAAGCCTGCTGCACGCGCTACGACTCGACCAACTTACGACTAGCTTGTGACTACCCTGCTGGAAAGAACACACCTATTTACAGTGTGAATCAAAGACTCTCCCACAGTATTAAATTGGAGCATTTTCACAGTGTCGTTCACACTGTGATCACACTGTGAACCACACTGTGAACCACATTTTCAACCACATTGTAAACCACACTGTGAAAACGCCACAATTTTACACTGTGGAACAGATTTTAATTCACAATGTGAAGCGCAGTGTGAATAATCAATATTTCACACTGTGAAAATTCATCACTGTGGGGTACCACAATGTGAAACATAAACACTATGAAGCAACATTACACTGTGAAATAACACATTGTGAAAGTAAACCACATTGTGAAACACCAATCACACTGTGAAACATCAATTTCAGTGTGAAACACAAATAACAAAAGACGACGTAGATCATAATGTTCTGCTTGTCGGATACGGGGTTGATGCAAACGGTCAGGACTATTGGCTTATCAAGAACTCGTGGTCTACCTACTGGGGAAACAATGGTTATATCGCTATTAGCACAAAGGACAATAACTGTGGTGTCGCAACAGCGGCTACCTTTGTCGAGCTAAAGTAGATTGATAGTAAAATTTGATTTTTTTTATATTTATATCGCATGTAGAGAGCAAAATATAATACATGGTTAATCAAGAATTCTTGGTCTACCTACTGGGGGAATAACGGTTATATCGCTATCAGCACAAAGGATAATTACTATGGTGTCGCGACGATGCCAAGTTTTGTCGAGATAGAATGAGGAAAGATGTGGCTGCTTCAAGTCTCTATGAATTAAGCCGGCTGCACGCGCTACTACTCGACCAACTAACGACTACCCTACTGGAAAGAACACACACATTCACAGTGTGAAACACAGTGTGAATCAAGAACTCCCCACAGGGTTAAATTGAAGCATTTTTACAGTGTGAACCACACTGTCAATTACACTGTGAACCACACTGTGAACCACACTGTGAACCACACTGTGAACCACACTGTGAACCACACTGTGAACCACATTGTCAACCACACTGTGAACCACACTGTGAAAACGCCCCAATTTAACACTGTGAATCAGACTTTAATTCACAATTTGAAGCACAGTGTGAATAATCAATATTTCACACTGTGAAAATTCAACACTGTGGAGTGCCACAATGTGAAACATAAACACTACGAAGCAACATCACACTGTGAAATATCACATTGTGAAAGTAAACCATGCTGTGAAACACCAATCACACTGTGAAACACCAATCTCAGTGTGAAACACAAATAACAAAAGACGACTTGGATCATGTTGTACTGCTTGTCGGATACGGGGTTGATTGCAACGGACAGGACTATTGGCTTCTCAAGAACCATTGGTCTACATACTGGGGGGGGGGGGAAACAATGGTTATATCGCCATCAGCACCAAGGACAATAACTGTGGTGTCACGACGATGCCATGTTTTGTCGGGATACAATGAGGAAAAATGTGGCTGCTTCAAGTCTCTATGAATTAAGCCGGCTGCATGCGGTACAACTCGAGCAACTTACGACCAGCTTGTGACTACCCTACTGGAAAGAACACACACATTCATAGTGTGAACCCCACTATCAATCACACTGTGAACCACACTTTGAACCGCACTGTGAAACACGCTGTCAACCACATTGTGAATCACATTGTCAACCAACTGTCAAATCACATTGTCAACCACATTGTCAACCACATTGTCAACCACACTCTGAACCACACTGTGAAAACGCCCCAATTTAACAATGTGAAGCAGACTTTAACTTACAATGTGAAGCACTGTGTGAGTAATCAATATTTCACACTGTGAAAGTTCAACACTGTGGAGTGCCACAATTTGAAACATAAACACTATGAAGCAACATCACATTGTGAAATATCACATTGTGAAAGTAACCACACTGTGAAATACCAATCACACTGTGAAACACCAATGTCAGTGTGAACCACAAATTACAACAGACGACTTAGATCATGTTGTTCTGCTTGTCGGATACGGGGTTGGTGCCAGAGGACAGGACTATTGGCTTCTCAAGAACTCTTGGTCTACCTACAGGGGAACAACGGTTATATGGCTATCAGCACCAAGGATAATAACTGTGGTGTCATGACGATGCCATTTTTGGCGAGATAGAATGATAACAGATGTGGCTGCTTCAAGTCTCTATAAATTAAGCCGGTTGCACGCGCTATGACTGGATCAACTTACGACGAGCTTGGGACTAGACATGACGTTACGGAAGCATACACCAGTCGTATCAGAGAGTCATGATACTCTCTGAGTCGTAGGCCAATGTATTGCTACAGCACCTGTTAGGGATGTTGTTCAAAAGTTGTAATTGATAGCAAGTTGCAGTTGATCGAAAGGCGCCAATCAAAATCATTGTTTCATGCGCGTATTTTTAAATACGCATATCATGCAATGCGCAAAATTGCAATTGATTTGCAGTTGATTTTGAACAACACGCCATAAGTCTTGCAACCCGACCACATGACTGGTTCCGATTGCTAGATTTACGGGCTCTCATTTCAGCTACGCAGAAGAATACGCGTGAAAAAAAAAATAATCAATTTTGAATGTGATACTTGACACATGCGAATCTTATCATGACCGTTGTGACATCACAATTTGGTCTGATTGGGTGTGAGCTACTGACCCAGCTGTAAGGAATGCACCTGTCAAATCCCCACGGCTAGTTTTGCGATTTGATTCCAACTGTATGCACAATCTCACCAGCGTTTAGACATCACAACTCAGCTCACTCAGTCGTAAGTTAGTCGTAAGGTGGCTGAGTCGTAAAGTGTGCAGTGGGCTTAGGACCTACGCCGACTTCAATTAGGACCGTATTACGCACCGATTTGGGAAATAAATCGTTGTATGTGGGCATTTGAGCAAATAAACTCTATCTGATTATTGTTCTAAAAACTCATATGAATACGAGACGCACGTCGATTTTAATGCGTTCATCAGCTCTTCACCGGATACATGTATGGCTCGGGCACAAGCTATATTAATCAATTAATTCCCTTTTTTTTTGGGGGGGGGGGGGGGGGGGGGGGGGGGGCCTTTGGGGGCTTTCCCCCCCCCCCCCAGGTCGGAGCTAGGGGGCGCCAAATTTTAGACTAAGAGTGTGCCAAATTCGCCGAAAGGGTTTTCCCCCTTTTTGCTTGTCAGTCCAGCCCCGGGGTCCCATTTGCTTAGTGGAGCGCCAACAGTCGACCACCCCCGGGTATCAAAAGCCTGGGTGCGCGCATGGATAAATTGCTATGAGCGGTATTACAACTTTGATGTTCTCCTAAATTGTTGTTGTTTTCTTACATTGTTATTATCATCGTGGCATATATTATGTCCAAGAAGGACCATGATTTAAAATAAGAGATATATATTATCAATTATTTGGCAATTCAAAAAAAAAAAACAGTGTAGCCGAAATATACAATAATTAGGTATGGAAACTATTGAAGACCGGCAGTCGTTTGAGAGGGCTGCCAGGCGTAAAAAAAAAGAGAGAAGCTAATAACGTATAGGTCTTTCATCCAAACCCACTTCAACGATCATGTTTTCTTTATCCTCTGTAAATATGTTTTTAATAGGCCTAAATATTCTTTTTTTTTTCAGGATGATTCACTCAATGAACCGTGCCAATCTGGGCTACACGCTGAGCATCAATCACATGACCGACCAATCACATGAGGAACTGAAGAGGAGCACGGGCCGCCTTCCACATACCAGACCTAACAATGGACTACCCTTTGATGGTCGGGAAATCCTCGATGAGACCATGCCGGAATCCTGGAACTGGGTTGAGCTTGGTGAGTGCAGGGAAGTATTTCACCAAATCGTTCTTAGAGTTACGCACGACTTTAAGAAAGACTGGTGTGGG
>BQKZ01014027.1:7454-14954 GCA_036244855.1 Temnopleurus reevesii | reverse complement strand
AAACATGTATAATTTGAAGGATAACATAACTTATTGGGGTTTTTTAACGAATACAAGCAGTAATATTTTGTTCTTTTTTTCATGGGATTAAAATGTTTTTTTTCTAACAAAAGTCGGTGGCAATTGGTATATATGTAAGGTACACATTCATCATCTGGGGCCTGCTTCTTAAAAGAGATACGGTTTATTGACGATTAATCCTGTTAATCGTATCTCTGTTGGGCACATTTTGCCATAGACTTACGATCAATATTCATCGTAAGTTGAATTACATATTTTATGTTACAGGCCCCTGATGCGCATTCAGTCAATCTACAATATCATCAGTTTACACGTAGTTTAGCTTTTTATAGTGTTGACGTGTGGTCCCTATATAGGATGAATCTGGCGTAACAAATTCCTAACGGCTCGTAAAACAAATATAAACACGATGGTTCACTGACACACGTATAGTGTTAGGTATGCCAAGAAGAACAACAATATAAAAAGATCAATAAAAGAGTTTAATCGAAGATTAACATCCTGTGTCGGTGTTAAACAATGTCCCATGCCATATGGATGCCTAGTCCCCGTAAAAACCGACTCACATCTTTGCGTTTTTAACTACGTTGGTCAAGCGTTTTCTTTCTCCTAAAACAAAAAACCGCTCCCCAGAAGTACCTTACTTGCGGATCAAACGGTGGACTGACGTTGGGCTTACGCTCAAGGACCGTACGCCGAACATTAGGCGACCTGCTTTTATATTAAAAAAATACGCTGGGCTGCCGCAGGCTAAAAGCACAACTGTGTGAGTCGGCTTTTAAGGCATACAACCAACTTGTTAACATATTTAATGCCACATTGAACTCTTGTTTCTAATCTTAATCCACTAATAGGTCCACACATCTTCGTGCAGGGTTTGCCTGACATACATTGTTCATAATGTAAACATGGCATATTTTGTCGAGGACCGGTTTTTCCTTTCTTTCTCTTTTTCAATTTTGGTAAGAGTACGGTTAGTCTAGATCAAATTAAACATTATTTCCATAAAATATTAGTTACATGTGCGATCCTCACTGGTTTATTCATGCCATATTGGAAATAAACCTTGTCGGCTTTTATGGGTTATCCTGTTATGTAGGATATGGAGGAAAACTTTGATCCTGTTGCTAAAAAATTCTCTTGGATTACTAAATTTACAATTCGAATAACCATAATGCTCATGTTATTATTCTTGTATGGCGATCAAAAAGATATTTTGTTATTTCAAACGAACATGCATAATAGATATTTAAGAGATTCTGAATATGAAATATAATCTGTTATCTATACATTCTGGGCCAATTTAGACTAAATTTTGAGACTATTCTGGACCAATTCATATTATATTTAAAGAGTATTCTGAGCAAATTTAGACCAAATTTAATCTTAGTCTAAACTGGCCCAGAATAATATTAATTAATAATAAAATTAATGAATATAAGCATGAAGCTAATATAGGAAAACAACAGAAATGTACTTTTATAGAGCTGCCATGACTTTAAAAAGAATCAGTTTACGATCCATTATGCAATATGCGAATAAACAAACTAACCAACTAAAGATAATGGCAGAATTATCAATATAACATTTGAATATAGTTATTTATTAGATTACTGTATAATGAATTACAAACTACAACGCGATATACACACGGGAAAAAAGATAGATGATAGAAAGACAAATCGACAGATAGGGGTTAGATCGATAGGTCAGAGAGAGAATGAGAAAAAGTCGTCTTCTCGATTTCATATTTCTATTTAACTTCTTTTTTCGGGACGGGGAGGGGGAACGGCGGGGCAGTGGCAGTGTAAACGTACGTGTATGTGGTGTAGGTCCTAATTTCTGGAAGTTTAATTTTAACGTTGTGCAAAATTTGTATGCAATGTAGTGCAAAATATTACGTAAATGGCATGCATGCTCCATTTTCACACAATATTGAGTCAACTTCTACCCATCTTGAGAGTGTATATAAAAACCAAACAATATAATTGTTTTATCTTAACTTCTGAACTGAAATATCATTAGCCAATCGGAGCTGTTTTGAAATTAGAATACTTTTTCCTTTTTTCAGCAAGTAGCAGCGGAGTTAGAGTAAGAAGAAGAGCCAACATAAACGGAAATATTACATTCAGCACATTAAAAAACTTTCATTATAATGATTTTCATTATGGTTAAAATGTATACCTAGGGGCACATTGGCCTCCTCACATTGCACGCTCCGCTATTATTAATCAACTAATTTGTTTGTTATCGATGCACGTTTAGATGTATATTGCTTCTAACCATTTCCTATATCGAAATGGGATTTTTATATCAGACCTCTTAAATTCAAAATCATGATTCATGAGAAACCATTTCCGAGTGGGTCATCACAATAGAAATTGTTAATGCATGTATGTTGTTTTTATTGTTAAAAATAAAGGATTTTATTCGAAGGAAAAGTCATACATTTTCAAAGTTTACTTTAAGTCTTCAACAAGCAGACAAGTTCACGAGAAAATCTTGTATTTTGGAATTTTTAGTTTCACATTTTGTGTGTGAGTTCCTTACGCAATTTTGTATTTTGTTTTCTGTAGTTTTTTACGAAAGGTAGCCTAATACATGTAATCAGTTGTATTGTAATATGTGCATGCTCTGTCTCCAATATCTTAGAAAGATCGTTTTCATGAATTTTTGTGTTGGCAATAAAGAAGAAATAAAGAAAGACATAAAGAAGAACTGAGGAAGAAAGTGAAGCCGGATGGATAGCCCATAATCAGCGACACCTATGTATATCATGTTCAATAGCGCTGCTGGTATTTCACGATATCATAGATGTCCCAATTGCATAATAAAAATCCGAAATCTATCTTTTTTAAACAACTGGAGCAAATGTCAACCAACAATTATAGTGAGTAATTTGTCACCATTGGTTGAAAAGAATTCATTGTT
Organism: Temnopleurus reevesii; assembly: GCA_036244855.1. NCBI lineage: Eukaryota > Metazoa > Echinodermata > Echinoidea > Temnopleuroida > Temnopleuridae > Temnopleurus > Temnopleurus reevesii. The sequence continues at coordinate 12,002 of BQKZ01014027.1, read as the reverse complement.
TGGTCACTTTGCCGCAAGAATGATGTTTAAAATCTGTATATTCCACTTAATTATTATAAAATAATTTTTGTAGAACTGTACAGTATCATCAAAATTCGTTTATATGCCCTTCGATAAATTAAATGCACGTTGCACTTTTCAACACACTTTATAAGATTACTTTTCTTCGGAGTCAAAAGCGGGATATTACATCTTATTTTGTTGGACACATGACTCCTAAATGTGAATATTTAATAATATATGAATATTAATATTTAATAAAAAGTTCTGGTAAGCCAACCAGAAATTATTATTTTTTTTTAGAAACGAATAATGTGGCGCTGCGTACGACATGATACATATCCTTCACATAACATATCGAAAACAAACATAATGATCGAAAAGACGAAAACAAACATAATTTTATCGATAACAAACATATTGAAAACAAATACAAAATGCAAGAAAATCACATCGTTTTGTTAGAATGCTGAAACACTCGTCCTTAAAAATACATTTGAACAGAAAAGAGAAACAGAAAAAATGTGAACAAAGATATTAAAAAATATACCCACCTCGGCTTCATTGATGGGCTTTGAGTCGAGTTGGCTCATAATGCCCCGATCCCTCCCCGCCTCAGCCGCCGAGCCTTCCGTCTCAAGCCCCATACAGCCCGCGACGAACCAGCTCAAACTCCGAACCAATGCAAGGATCAAACAAATATGCAAAAATAAAATTCCTTTCCAAATAATCTTGTCCATTAAGATACTTCATTTGGAATATGTTTCCTTCATCGTGATAAAATCATATAATATAGTAAAGTGTCATTCTGAATATAATCCGATGCGAAAAGCGGCAAAATCAAAGGCTCCCGGGTGACTTTCTCTTGATGTTGATAAATATCCCGCGTTTATTGAACAAATTAAGAAATCCAACAATGTTCACAATTTGACGGCATCATGAAATAGTCGGGAGGCAAAAATTAATAATTTTCTGCGTAAAAACGACCTCAAAATACTGCTCTCTCGGCGATGAAAACTCCTTATCATCGAGGATGAGTGTAGTATGAAGTAGGTGCCCAGCGTTTCATTTATGACGTATATATTTGCGTGTTAAAACAAACGCATGTGTACATGGCATTCTCATATTTGCTCACTGGAGGAGGTGATCTCTGGAAATGGATTTATTGATGGAGCGATTATGTAATACCGTACGGAGCGGCGACACGGTCTCGCCCGCTGTTCGCCGCTATTCGCTCGATGCGTACACCAAGCTGTTCAGGGGATTCCACGGGCTCGGTGTGGCGTCGGTTTTAGCGCGGCTGGCGTGTAAAGTATTCCGCCTTATGTTCAGCTATTGACCAATCACAGAGCAGGTACGGCGCTCTGTGTAAGAATTTCGCCGAGTGGCGGACGCATTGCTTGATAGCATGTAAACATGGTAAAGGTAAATTGACTTTTCAGTTCATTTAAAAATAAATATTGCCCATGTCTCTTGAGCAGGAGATGCAACAAAATGAAGTTGGTTTTAATCTGGAGTTTAATTTGTGTTACTACGTTAATACCAAAATATTTTGTGATGAAGTATACTTTCTTTGTTTCCGTTCGAGTTAAAGGCTTTATCGATTTTTAAGTATGCTTTATCCCAAATTGAATATTCATTACTATATAATCTTTGGCGGACGACAGATTTTAGTCTCCGAATTAGGAAGGGATTTCCTGACAAAGAGAAATTATCAGAACCTCAAATTTAAGATTACTATTCCTTTTCCTTTCCATTTTCGCGTTTGAAATACAACGTTCACTATTTTCTGTTCTGTTATAAATTATCATGAAAATTTGGAGGATATATCTATCATAAAAACACCCTGTTCTAGCCTCCTAAGGCTATTGTGTGGTTCACTCGGAAACTGTCTGCCTTTGTTTTCTGATTGTTGAAAATCTATTATTTTCGAAAGCATAAATTTCCCTGAATGTATATGATTATATCAATTTTTCGTCGAAATGATTATGTTTTGATCTAGATGATCAATTTGATGATATTAACAAAAAGAATCAATTTCCGTTATTAAATAATGATATATGACAGTGTATCTTTATGCTATATATATCTGATTATATTTCATTATATATATTTTCTTAATTTGGAGTGGAGATAGATTTCAATTTGAGCCCTGCATGGAAAATTAATCAGCTGCTGATGATAATGCCGCTGTTGCTGCTGCTGTTGTTGTTGTTGTTGATGATGATGATGATGATGATGATGATGATGTTGATGACGATTTAAGTGATGGGGATACAAATGTGATGATGATTTAGCGTCGATAACGCAATAGTTGCTCAGGGCGCACCATCAAAATAATAAAAAGGAAAAGTGAAAACTTTAGTTCATCTTCAAGCATATTCTGTGGAATGATACAGAAAATAGAATATGACTAGAAAATGAGCAATGATTCTGTTTATATATAAGCAGCTTTAACTCTATTCCTGCAAATATACGGGACTAAATAATTATGCTTGGGAGCTTTCTCATAAACTTCTGTCTGTTAACAAAACAAAACTCAACGAAGTACGTAGTTTTCAAAGCACTGAGTTTGTGTGTTTAGTACCATTATCGATGTGAGGAACTTAACTTGATGACCAAAACGTCTTTGTTTATTTATCGGCATATTTAACTATATTCCCGCAAATATACGGGACACTAAATATGCTTGGGAGCTTTCTCATAAAACTTGTGTCTGTTAATATAATAAACCTAACCAAGTACGTAGTTTCCAAAGCCCGGAGGATCGATGTGTGGATCTTAACTTGAGGACCAAAACGTCAATCTCTGAACGACTCTTTGAATGGGATTAACGGAGACAAAACCACACCAAATTAATTGACACGTCACTCTAAAAGGAAACCCCCTTTTTTCGTATTACGTGGGCATAAATCCGCTTTGAAAATGACCAAGGAACGTGGCTATTTTAAACTTCTCAAAGTACAACGGAAGGATTTGGATTAGTCTTAAATTCTTTGTTTCCTTCAAGTCCGTAAAAATCATGAAAATCGGGAATGCTTTTGTTTTCCTCCTCCGTTGTTTCAATGCATGGCCTGTCTGTTAGCGTGAGTGGCGGTTTAATGCTTTGTAAGCCTCTCCATATAAAAGTCACATTTCCCTTCCCTCTTTTAATTAAGGCGACTTGCGATTTATTATTTCTGGAAGTTCAACTGAAGGATTATGACCAAATAATATGATATCTATGCTTAATAGCAACACTATAATCTGTCTTTATAACCAGAAAGACTTGAACACGACATTTTGACAATATAAAAGTGATTTATATTGTAGAACATATTAAATTCATTCCAGTACGTGTTTGTTTTACAGTTTACGTTATTTCCCATTTTGCAGGGAATGGGGGGGGGGGGGGTAGGGAGGCGTTAACCATGGTTAATCCCCTGGCCACATTTTCAAATTAAATTTTAATAAATCCATGTACGAAATCAATGAAGAAATATGCATGTGTATGCCATCACAGATTATGCCAAAGTTGACAATTCAAGGATGCCCATCAGTGGGGGAAATACAAACTTTGAAAATTCATAACTTTTGAATGGATTGGCCGATTTTGCTCAAATTTCCTCAGTTTGTTCATTTCATTTTGTTTGTCATTTACTGACAACACATCCATGTCAGAGTGAAGTTCCCCTTTAAATTATATCTTTAAAAAATGAAGTAATCTGTACATCAATTTGTTATTTCGATTTACCTCCATCCGTTGAAAAAATATATATAGTTACATCATTATTTCCATCTGTTGTTATTAAAGTGCATTGTCTTGTATAAAAGATTATCGAATTTATAACATTTAATCATTGTCTCTATGGGTAAATTATATACTATGGTAACTTAAAACTAAAAAAAAAACAATTTAATAATATACAAACATGATAAAGACTAACTTCTAAATCTTATATAGATTGTAGGTACAGGATCAATACTTTAGGCTTAAATCAAATCCTGTGTAAAAGCCGACTCACACCTTTGCATTTTTAGCCTGAACCGACGTTCGGCGTAAGCTCCTTGACCGTAAGGCCAACGTCAGTCCACCGTCTGACCACCGTATGCTGTGCGTCCAGATAGCGTTCTTAATTAAAAAACAAACACGCTCTACCGACGCAGGCTAAAAACGCAAAGGTGTGAGTCGGCCTTTAATTTGAGTGTTCGTCCTAATACGTCTCATCGGCAGTCCATACGGGGTCGTAGGATCCAGACACACTTTTTGCCGATATACATTAGCGGTAATAATGATTGACGCGTGATGATGGTGATGGCGATGATGATGATGATGATGATGGTGATGACGGTGATGGTGGTGATGATGATGATGATGATGATGATGATTATGATGATGATGATGATAAACATAATTCAAAATAAGATGGCAAGATTCATTAATGATTTAGATTCGAGGTCCCACATTGGAGTCAACGAACTTCAAGAAGCAGGTCTCATGCATTTTACTAAAAGAGCAAAACAGTTAATGTTGCACCACGTTCATAAGATATATTATTCTAAAGAAGA
>BQKZ01014026.1:0-10563 GCA_036244855.1 Temnopleurus reevesii | reverse complement strand
TATACATGACAATTATTGGTATAACAAAACAAATATAACATAAATAAATAACACTAATTTTCAGAGGGTCGGTTGGTTGAGGGCATGATCCATCCAAATGATTTTGTTGGCCTCATGATGCAATACCAGCACAGACCTCCCAACCTTATAGACTAAAAAAGAGGGATAATTTTGCTAAAAAAAAAAGAGGGAAGAATAATCACTCCCATAGGAAAGTGTAGTACAATAATCATGAAAAATCATAATATGCAATGAAAACATGACTTCAGAATGATGAACAATCATATTTATCCCTCCAAATTCATAATGGTTGGGAGGACTGCAATAGAAGTAGAACAAAATAAAATAAAATGACTGTTCAGAACAGGAGATTTGTGAAGGATGAATAAACCACTCGGCTGTTTCTGGGTTATGATGTGATTATGCACAGCGAAAATGGCCTTTGGACAAACAAAGGCCTGAGAAATATGGATTAAAATTTGACAGATAGCGGATTAAGGTAGCATGGACTTAAAGGGATTATGTTTATCACTTTGGACAAGGGAAGATATTGAAGGGCACTAGATTTATGCATTAATTCATTTATCTGAGGGCAAGAAAAGGAGTAAATGCAAAATTAAAAAAAAGTCTCAAGAAAGTAGGTGAAAAAAAGCCCCACCTTCGAGCTCAAAGAGACATTTAGGGTTTGTAGATGATCTGAATTAATGTAAATCCACAATGAATTTTTGCATCCTTGGACACAAACTGGTTGAATGATAGATCTTGCTACTGGATACGCCGTGGTGTAGTGGTCATGACTCTTGCCTTTCAACTAGAGGGTCGTAGGTTCGAGTCCCACCCAGGGCGTTTGAATTTCCTTCAGCAAGAAATTCATCCCCATTGTGCTGCACTCAAGCCAGGTGAGGTAAATGGGTACCTGGTAGGAATATTTATTCCTTGAAACGCCAAGTGCGCTGCATGGTGGCTGCCGGGCTAAAGCCAGGGTAATAATGCTGCAATTGTAGCTTAGGGAATTCTCATGAAGAGTTGATAAGCGCTATATAAAAGCTGTTCATTATACTCGCAACAACAAAAAACAAATTGACAGACAAGAACAACTAGTCTTGTGGTCATGGAAAATGTTTCATAAAATCATTGCTAGCCCAAATGGGCCAGGATAATTTCATTACTTGCCCAATTGCTCAATTTTGTTGACGCGTACATTTAGGCTAGTGGTTTTGTAACACCCTTATGTCATATCTGCTGTGTAAAATTAGTCTGAGGCGCATACCATTGGCTTTCGGTACTACAATGGGTGAGTTCAAGTACGGTGTTCGGTGTTGGTGCTGGTGTTGAGAGAGCAAAAAGGTCCGTAAACCGAGCTCCAACACCGTTGGTCAGTTTACAGAAGTGATACAGAAAGACCGGAAATACGTCAGAATCTTGCGAGGTCTACCCCAAACACCGACAGACTTCAAGTTTGGTGTTGAGGCTGGTGTTGGTTTTGCTGCAACACCAACACCAACGTTCAACACCGTACTTGAAGTCACCCATTGTGTGCAGTGCTTGTGCAATTAATGCATGATCTATGATCTGAGACTTCATTGCATTTTACTCCGGCCAAGGGATTCATAATCTATTGAGGTAGTCTCTGAATAGCAGGTTGTTATTTCACATTATGAAGTGATCGTTCATGGACATTCTGAATCATTATCAGTGAAAATTCAAGCATATTAAATGGTAACAAAACAACCAAATTAAATCCTGCCATGCAAAAATGTCAGCATGTAGAGTTAGCTAAAATTTTGATGTAAACTGATGTAAACTTAATTACATTTTCTCCGGCCAAGGGATTCATAATTTATTGAGGTAGTGTCTACATGCAGACTCTACATTGCGCACTATGCACATTGCGGAAAACCGAAGCCGAGAATCTTGTACCTCCAGAGCTAATCATCTGTAAAACAAGTCATCTTTGTTGGCATTCAATATGTAATATATGACAAATTTTGTTATTAATCAAATATTCATTTATTACCTTTCAAGATGTTTTGGGGGGAAAATATTCCAAGAAAGCATGACATACACTTACATATTATTTACGTCATCACAGAATTAAGATTCCAGCTGCATACCTAAAGCGTGTACTTTCTAGAGCAAGCCAAACCCAAGTTTTGCGTGGGAATGTGTTGCATATAAGACTGACAGCCTTTTTCTTTAAAGGGTACATGTATTTGAGGTCAAAAATATAATTTGACTGTCTCTTACTAAGATGCATAAAAGTTACCCCAAATAGTTTTATCTGATATGATACAGATTACGAGCTCAACAGTATGATGTGAATACATGATGCATTCTATACATGATTGACGCACAGAACAAAAGTCCAAATTTGGCTCTATACGAGGCCTTTTGTATGCATGTGCGTTAGATATGGGTACATCCCCTTTGCTTAACTGTGTCAGCTAGTCTTCGTAAAAGTCATCTTTGGATCTATGATGAATATTTTTCAGTGTTTATAGTTTCAAATCTTAAAAACTACAACAGTTTTAAATGTCATCGATTATTGAGGGGAGCTGATTCACTGTCCACTAGCAAATTATTTTTGAGGCTCCAGACATCCTTTAAGATCAAACTTGAATCATCTGCCTAGATCAAGTAAATCCACAATTGGGAATGAACAATACGCGTATGACTACGCCCAAGTACAGACAGGTTTAACACCATGCAAATCTAATTTCTCATCTTTAGTCCATCTATAATTGGAGGATTTGTAAAATGCTTCAAGTTTTTTATCTCACCAAATCTTGATGAAAACCAGGAGATTATGTGGGAAGTTTCTTTTAAGGGGATCTGAAGTAAAAAAAAAAATGAATTATATAATTTGTATTAAAGTATATAAAATTGACCCAAAATAACTTTATCCGACCCGATATGGATATTACTAGCCAAGTAGTTAGAAACAAATAAACGACTCCATCTCAATCGAAGCAAGTATGGTTTCTGTAATGCGTGAATGTTCTTTGTCTACACATCCCTAACTGTTCAAACGTGTGATCTACTTTTCGTACAAACTGTCATTTGATTTGTCATGAATAATGTTCAATATTCAATACTGAACACCTTTTCAATAATGAACACCTTTTTAATGTCACATGATGTTTAGGGGAGTTGGTTTCGTGTATAATAACTATATCCAGTTGCTTCAGGTGTTAGAATGAAAATTCTATTCTGTATTTGAAATAAAAACTATCTTTTTAAAGCTTTTGGGAATAATAACTTATTTCATTGAAACAAGTGAAACCACAACTTTATTGCACATACATGTAATTGCTGAGCCAAATTTTAACTTGCTGAGAAAAACACATTTTTGTGGCCCGATATCTCTATTGTGCCAGTAGATAATAATTGTTCAAACAATTTTCATATGAAGATTAAAGGGGAACCTTACCCAGACAAATGTGCTCTCAGTGGATAATAAAAATACAATGATCAGACAGTGACAATTTGTGCAAAACCTGTTTTGACCTTACTGAATTATTCTCAAGCTTCTAATGATCAATTATCTGTATAATTAGGTAACCAATATACATATGATAAACGAGAAAATGTAAAAGCCAACATTTTAGCATACAGGAACATTAACTAACTAAATTTGGATTTGAAGGCATTTATGTAAAAAAAAAGCCACTATTTTAGCATTCAGGAACACTAACTTACTAACTAAATTTGGATCTTAAGGTGTTCATCATTCACTGACTGAATTTAGCATTTGAATAGCATGTTGTTATTTCACTTTATGAAGGATCGTTCATGGGCATTCAATTATCAGTGAAAATTCTAGCATATTAATGCTTATGATGGGGTCACATTAATTCGTATACTTTTTCTAAACTATTTTTGGATTGTGGTACTTAGCAAAATATATCTTGTAAAATACAAAATTATTTTCTAAAATACTGGCATGAAATGAAACTAGATATTTTAGGCTTCAAATATTTCCAAAAATAAAATTTATCCACGAAAGAATCACAGAGATATCGCGATATCAAAATTCGATTGACGAAACGATCGCATCGCTCCATGCTGGATAATGGCGAGAATTGTCAACAAACTGTGTCATATTAATTTGTACACCCCGTTTTGAACAAGATTTACCATAAAATTGCTTCCATCTAAGATGCAAAATTTACAGTAGCTTGACCACAAAATATCAAGGAATCGAATGGTATGTCTGCTTACTTACAAATTTGATAATTTCTGTCAGAAAATTGGAAGGATTCACTTCAGTGTCGCGAGACCCGTGTTTTTCTGCAAATGCAAGCAAATCTGCCGATCTTTTGGCAATATTTTCATTGTTTTTGGTTCTTTTGCTAAGAAAATTTCCTATTTAGGCAAATAAACAACGCTCTTTACGATGGTGATGTTAGATTTGCAATATTTCATCGATTTTGTAGAAATTCATAAGATGTACGAATTAATATGATGCGCGAATTAATGTGACAGCACCACACAAAACAACCAGATTAAATCCTGCCATGCAAAAATTTAAGCATATAGAGCTAGCTAAAATTTTGATGTAAACTGACAGCTGTGGATGTAAAGCCTCTGAAGATTTCATTAGAAAAATAGTAAATCCTGCACGTGTGTATGTTTGTGTCAACTTCTTTGTCCCAAATTTCAAGACAATCAATTGGCTCCTTCATAAATAAATATGGCAGTGTGGATAATTCCACTTTATCTGCAATAATTTTTTTAATATTCATTATTTTCAGCATAAATCTTACATTTTGCTATTCTAGTATAATGTAATTTCAATCTATTTATCCCATTTTCATCCTGCAGATTTAAGATAATTCAGTCCTTGCCTGGGTTGTATTTAATGAATATCATAATTTTCAAAATCAAATTCAAGCATTTAACACTAATAACAGTTTCAAAATAGTATTTTTTAAAACCTTCCAATATTCCACTTTTTTTCAATGAAGCTCGTTCTTATGCCTACGCTTATTCAGTGAATTTAAGACTACTACATTAATCCGAGGTTCAGAGTGGGGTGTTATCGGCTAAGAACCCATGATTTGAGTTCGATTAAACTGTTTATATTTATGTAAATAAAGGATACATACCCCCAACATATCACAGAGACTAAGATTTATGGGGAGTGAGAGTGATTGGTCTCCTATAAAAGCTTCCCTTAAATGTTTTTGGGGTGATTTGTAGAGTTCCTTGTAACCCCATTTTTACTAAATTGAATCTCAAATTTGCCAAATAAATAATATTATATCCTTCTTATAAGATTGTACCCATTGTGATTGGTCAAGGAGCAGTCATGTGATTAAAAATATTTTCACCATGACATAAATTGGATATGGCGTGACGTCATCCTCGGAATAGTTTTCGTTATGTCAAATATTCTGACGTCATCTTTTACGATAGTGGAGAAATCAACGACGATGAACCGAGATTTAATCTCGTAGATGACGATGATTTTGAGGAATTCATTTCATCGACAGATTACAAGTAGGATATAAATTTGATTATTATTTCGGTTTACTTGTGTAGGATATAAATCAAATATACCATGCACATTTTTCGAAGTACTATATGAAATTATGGATTCTTCGGTGACCGGCATAGTGACTATTTTCCTCGGGGCTGTGCCCCTCAGAAAATAGTGCTATGCCAATCACCTCACAATCCACAATTTCAACTAGAACTTCTCAGTGCATGGTATATTTGATTAATATTAATAATAATAATCATAATCATATTCATAATAGTAATTGCAGAAAGACCCAACCTATCTCCACTAAAACTCCCCTTGAGGGCCAATAGGTAAGCTATCTATAGCTCCCCTGCAAAATTTTAAGTTCAATCCCTGATATCATATACCACTAAAAAGGTTAGGAAATATTATACAAGATGGTAACCTTTACAAAAGATGCTTCATACTATAAAAAAAAAAAAGAAATAGGGATGTTTTTTTGTAAATGTATTTTCTTCTCAAAAATGAAAATTGAATTTTCAAAACACCCTAAACACACTGGGGGAAGATTACAACACCCCCTACAGGTTTCTTGCATTAAGTCAGCAATGCAATAATTTTTTCACCGCAATATTTACAGACAATTTTCTTTCACTCATCCCGCAACTGTAGAAACCAAATTCAAGTTTTTCATTGGAATGGTTAAAGCTTTTGTTGTATTATTTGGAACACAATTAATGAATATTTTCTACGCTGTTAATTTCTAACTAACTCTAAATTTTGTATGATGAAAAAGTTAGAAAAACAACAGATTCATATACATAGAGTTGTAAATAGTTATCTTTTCAGGAGAAAAAAAGGTCTCTTTTGTTTTATCCTTTAGAACACAACCATTGACTATTTTAAAAGTTTGTAATTTTTGACTAATTCTATATTGTATGAAAAAAAAGTTAGAAAAACAACAGATTCATATACATAGAGTTGTAAATGATTATCTTTTCAGGAGAAAAGAAGGTGTCTTTTGTTTTATCCTTTAGAACCCAATCATTGACTATTTTCTAAGTTTGTAATTTGTTAACTAATTCTATATTGTATAAATAACAAAAAAGTTAATATAACAAAAAATTCATAAACATAGAGTTGTAAATGATTATCTTTTCAGGAGAAAAAAAAAAGGATCTCTTTTGTTTTATCCTTTAGAACACAATCATTGACTATTCTACAAGTTTGTAATTTTTGACTAATTCTATATTGTATGAAAAAAAGTTGGAAAAACAACAGATTAATATACATAGAGTTGTAAATAATTATCTTCTCAGAAGAAAAAAGGGCTCTCTTTTGTTTTATCCTTTAGAACACAATCAATGACTATGACAAAAAAAGTTAAAATAACAAAAAATTCATAAACATAGAGTTCTAAATAATTATCTTTTCAGGAGAAAAAGGGTCTCTTGTTTTATTCTTTAGAACACAATCAATGGCTATTCTCCAAATTTGTAACATTTTAACTAACTCTACATTGTATGCATTAAAAACAGATAGAAAAACAATCAATTTAAAAAGATAGAGTTGTAAATAATTATCATGTCAAGAGAAAAAAAAGGGTCACTCAAAGGCATCCCTGAAAATCCAAAACAAACCAGGCTTAAATGATAAAAATCTAATCATCACGTTAAACAGTCCAGTCAGAAAAAGATTACTGATTAAACTTGTAATGAATTTAATCTGTCTTCATCTACTAAATGATTTGTCTTTGAGTGATGTGCCGAAAAGGATTTCTCTATATAATGAAAAAATAAAAAATCAATTATTGGATACCTGATAATTACAATCAAAACTGCATTCAAGTATAATCAGTTGTTTTATAAGATACATTCAAAAATGTATTGAGCAGGGCTTTTGGTCAGTCCTTTTTAGGACTTTTTCTTCTTTTTTTCTTTTTGAACATGCGACCTACTGAACCTTCTTTAATTTCTACTTTAATGAGTTAGGGTGTAAAATATGGAGTGTCTGAAAAAGGTTATTTCGAACATCCTCTTACAAGATAATCTAACGAAGACATTGGTGGAATTTGATAGAAACGTAGGATCACTAGGCGTAGCCAATAGATACAAGGGTTTGGGCGAGATCTAATAATTTGTTATTAAAGGAGCATTAATTTTGCAAATTTTTTGAATAAGTTGGTGTCTTTGGCAGCATATTTTTGTGATTTTTTTTTTCAGCTCAGTATTTATTTCTTAATCATCTGAAAAATGATACCCTTCTAGTGATACCAGATACTGTGATTAAATTATTGATTAATTGATTTACATTCCCTCAGAAATAAGGTGCATACTTTTACAGACTTCCAGCATAACAAAATGAGAGACTGGGCACCATTTTCCAACCAGAAATCCATACTACACATTCACATGCATGAACCTTCTGATTGTTCTTGAACATTGTTTCTTTAATGAGTTGGGTATAAATGAGAAGCATCTGAACACAGGGGCCCGTATTCACAAAGCTCGCCTAAGTTAAGCCGCGCCTAACTTAAGCCGTGGCCTAACTGTGCCCGTCCTAACTTAAGCCGCCGCTTAACTCGTTTTGGTATTCACCAACGTCGGCCTAACTAAACCGCGGCTTAAACCCCGGCCTAAAATCGGACGTCATTCGGGCATGCGCAGAAGAGCGATAAAGAAATTAGCATATATTAGCATACGTAAACAAAGCGGGATTCCCCGTATTTCTGATGTCATTGCAATAACTTCAAAATGGTAGAAATGTTACCAAGGCGACGTTCACAAGCTCAGAGCTTCATGAAAGGTTATCTTCATCTCTATTCTCGGATATCATGAAGAATTTCGTGTGGACTTTAGATTTAGATTGCTTGTTTCATGCAAATCTCGAAAAAAAACTGTGAAAAGACAATCTAATTCAACAGCAAATCTGGGGAACTCAATCACGACTGTGGCGGTAAAGAAGGCCGACTCTGAGCACGAACGGGCAGTGGATTTAGCGGAAAATCAGTGGAGATCATCGGGCTGAACGGTATTGGCCTCATCATGGCTGTGCTTCAGTTTTCTTTGCACGGGTTCGTAATGAATTTCATTGGCTTATGAACTTCTTTGTGTATCAGAAACTAGTTTATAAAAAGGAATAATGGTGGAACTTATCTGTGCAGAGATTTCATAAATGATAATTTTTGATAAATATCACTATCAATATCAGATCCCTGTGAATTTAAATTGATGAATTAGTACTTGGGTGTATATTAATTTTTGTAAATTTAACTTAGGAGAAATTTAACTCAATTTCCTCACACAATTGTACACAATTTTTTAACTTTACTATGCTGTCTTTATGTATCATTTTAATTTTTTGTGTTATGCTATATACTGTATGTTTTTAAAGCCTATTCCACTACGAAATCATTGGGTGTATAGGCCTAAATCATTTTTTGAAAGAGTTCAATTCCTCCATCACACAATCAAGTTGGATTTAATGAAAGGAAAAATATTTTGGAAATGGATATCAATAATCGCACACAGTTGTGGGCTAGAATTGGTTGCTTCATTTCTTTGACGTAATACATTTATAGGCCCAAAAGGAAAAGTAATCGTTTATTGGACTTCAGCATGTAGAATTTTAGATATAGGAATAACATGTCCTTATATATGGCCATTTTCAAACAAAAGTGGACATGAGGGTGAAAATTTAAAGTTTAACGAGTTCAGTAGGCTTCAATATTTTCTTAAACTAGATATCTTAGATTATATTTTTCCACTGCAATTACATAAAATAATTCATTATAACTCATTTTATCGTGAATTTAGTATAAGAGTAATTTAATGATACAAAATGTTGATTTTTGCACTAAAATACAAATATTGCATACCATGATATAACATTTGTATTTTAAAAGTATTTATTTACCAGAAACAACCTTAGTATTGTATTTAACTCCTAAAAAGCGTTACATAATTCGTAAAAGTCATTTTCAGACTAAATCTGGTCTTTGAAATTCTAAAACTGGGTTGTCGTGTCACTCACGTTTTAAACATAAAAAGTTTTCTGGAGTTGTTTATTTTAAAAATTAAATCACTCCAATTTAGGAACAAATACAGTTTTGTCATACCTTATTTTATAGCAACTAACTTTGTCCAAATTGTAATAGGTTAAGTCAGAATTTACAGTTAAAATGTTGTTGTGTCACTCACAATGTCGTGTCACTCAAGATATGTCGTGTCACTCAAGATATGTTGTGTCACTCACAATATCAAATTGTACATAAATCAGTACATAGACTAGTCACTGAAACATTATACTAAATCAAAAGAATGAATTTAGTAAAATGTCATTCCTGGCAACAAGTAGGCCTACTGTAGCCTTCCTTCTTTATTTTCTAACTGACACCATGGATAATAGAATAGTCTACTGATAATGAAGTCATTTGCATATGTTTTTGTTTGCAATTTGCATCACATCTTTTCCAAATACAGAGTATTTCAAATCTACAATTCTGATTCATTTGAAACTCTGGCAAAATTTCTGTGATGAGGAATTCACAGATGAAGAATTCAAATCAATTACCAGCAGTGGATGACCAATGAGGAGGGTCGTCTTGCTTGAGTTGAATTGTCTGGGAGCCTTTCTGATGTTATTTAGGCCATCAACCTTAAACTTGGATTCTTCTTGGGCCATGTCTTTGTAAAACGTTCTCAGTCTTTGTCCTTCAAACAGAAGAAAGCCAACCTATTTGCAAACACAGCATTGTTCCACTTTGATTTCAGTGAGAATTACCAGTTTGTCCCACAGGATGAAGTACAAAGTGGACATAAGGATCATCAGTCTTGTATCATCTTCACTGCAATGGTTCATTATAAGGACATCAACAGTGATGACATCAGAAGTGAGCCAATGGTTGTCTCTAACTACATGAATCATTACAAATATGCTGTTCATGTCTTCTTGAACAAAGTTTTTTATCAATTTGAGAAGAGTCACCCTGAATTGCAGATTGAACACAAGATATTTCAGAGTGATGGTGCAGCCCAACATTTCAAACAGAAGTTTACATTCTGTTAAATGACGCTGATGGATGGAGATGTTGAGTG
>BQKZ01014025.1:0-10445 GCA_036244855.1 Temnopleurus reevesii | reverse complement strand
GAATGAGGAGTTGTCCGACATGACGTCACGGATTCCGTCGAATTTGCCGATCGCACGGATCCCCATGAGCGGTTGGGATCGCCATATCTCTATGACTTTGAAAAGTCATAACTTTTGAACGGGTAGTCCGATTTTGTTCAAATTTTCACAGTTTGTTCGTCTGATTTTCCTTCATTCGATGATAGCACGATACTTCCAGGGGTTGGTTTCCCTTTAATTTGGTAAGAGATATGGGAATGTATATATGATAACCATATAGTTATATTTACATTTGTACGAATTTGTTTATATCAATTTATACAGGTGTAAATATCAGTATCATCAATCTATCTGAAAATCTTTCCTTTTACTACTCTTTGTAATATAATAA
Source organism: Temnopleurus reevesii (assembly GCA_036244855.1). NCBI lineage: Eukaryota > Metazoa > Echinodermata > Echinoidea > Temnopleuroida > Temnopleuridae > Temnopleurus > Temnopleurus reevesii. The sequence goes on along the minus strand of BQKZ01014025.1, from coordinate 10,075 downwards.
TCCTAAATTAGCTTGTTCGCGTTTCTTACAAAAACATTTTTTTTAGCATGTTTTCTTTCTGGAAAATTATTTTCCTCGATACATTCACCACACTCTCTGCCAATGAAAAACATCAGTTCTAGCATTAATGTATTTCACTTAGCTAGCATGTATGGGGAAAACATTGTTTTTCCATGCATTAAAACAACAACAACATCAATAATAATAATTTTAAGAAATATTTTAGATTTATGCAGCGCCTTATAATGTCAAGTAGCTTCTGTTTTTCAATTGGGTAATATACTCTGCAATCATGAATTCATTTAATGATCGGTGAAAGGTTATTATATCTGGATTTATATAGGACGGTGTAAAATTTCTCTCAAACGAAAAAAAGTATAATATTTTTTACATGAGAGCACATTTCTTTTACACATGGAGATTCGAAAAAAAATAGAGTAGTGACAAAAAAAACCACACGTAAATCCTCTTGGAAGGGGAGTGATAAACCAGGTGGCTGCCCTGTAGAAAAAGACTTTCATACTTGGGAACAGCTCCCATATAGATCTGTATATTTGTGCATACATGACAAAGTAATGCAGGGAGGGATAAAAAGTGCCCCTAAAACAAGAAATGCAATCGTTATTAACGTATTCGTTGAAATCGTGCATTAATTAGTTTCATTATCCGGTACGACACCATTATACAGACAATTGTTTACGTTTCAATCGGTAAAAATATGAAGGTTGAGCACAATTCTGTTCAAGCCCCTTACTAAGTATATATTTTGATATCACTGTAAGATGTATTTCTCTCAACGTTACCTTAAAAACAACAACTAAAAGACACAATAAAGATATTCAGGAGCACATTGCATAAAAACTTTTGACGTATAAAACTTTGATAAACTGCATGGCATATTTTTTTCTGTGCAAGAGCCTATGGCAAAGGTGCTCATTTATAGAGTTTTCTTAGGCAATACGTTAGATGCAACGGGCTCCCAGTTGGTGTGATACATTCTGAGTAGAGCGTATGAAGAAAATTGATAACATACACTTTAAAAACGATCATTAGAATATTATTCAGTTAGTGGGTAAAATGGGAAAATGGGTGTTCCTTGCATTGTGCAAGAATAGCGCAATATTAGGCCTATGTAAAAAAAAATAATAATAATAAATAATAATAAAATAAGCAGAAGCTAATCCTACCCAACAAACAACCATGTTCCAGTTCAGCTCACTATGGAGTAAAGATTTATAAGAGTGCAAACAGCTGACATTCAAGCCGCCCTTTGCAATAGCTATAAGCACGTTAATAAACGAATCTTTCTAGCTTATTCAGTGAAAAAGGTTAACATTTGCAGAAAAAGAGTACAGAACATTTATTTTGTATTCTGGGGCTAATGTAAAGGTTTGAATGGAAGCTGTTTATTTTGTCTAGGTTCTTCATCCGTTCTGCTCACTGTAATAGTCTTATTGATAACGAAACAATAACTGCTTTCAGCAAGTGAAACGTTCACCTGTCCCCCAGGCTGAATCGCAATTTGCAAGCCATCTACTTTACTTATGCCCCCCCCCCCCCCCCTGAAAATGAAAAATGCTTTTTAATATCCACTAGCGTCGTCCATAATTTATGACGGACTTGTTCATTTTTACGGGAAAAAACCTAACCATAAAATCTCTGCCAAACAAAGTGCGTTTGTACTAACCTAAATTAAATTTATTAAAATATTATGAGACTTCTCTCCTTTTGGTTTCTTGTATCCCCTACTGTGTTTGTGTGAGTGTTTGTGTGTGCTTATGTATGTATGTCCTTGTGTGTATTTATATTTTTATAACTGAAATATAGTATTTCAATTAAGAATATTATTGTCAAAGATAAAGACGAAATCTCCTCACTACAACATCCCCATCCCTCCATATCCACGCACTACTTTCTCTATACATCCCCTCCAATCCTCCAGGGGCCAATTGCACGAAATAGTCTTGGCTATCCTCTTCATGCTAAGGCGTCTTAAGTTCTTGTACCACCCTCTTAACATAGTCGTATCGACGCTAATGTCTATATTACGAGGGTGGCACAAGAAGTCAAGACGTCTCACCAAGAAGAGGATAGCTAAGACCATTTAGAACAATCGGCCCCAGATATCTTCTACATTCGCTCTCCATATCCTTCTCAAAACCACATCCACTGTCCATGTTCCCGCGTAAACTCTTCTCCACAACCATTCTGTCATGATACTCCTCTTCTTTTCTACATAACCCCTCTCCCCTACCTCTACCACATCTCCTTCACATCCGCTCCAAATATCTCCACATGTGTCAACTCCTCTTTCATGTCTACTCCTCTTATCGCCTCTTTCACTAGTTCAGATTCTAAACGATTTTTTTGAGATCCTCCCGATCTATCTCTTTTCTTTCCATTGCTGCCAGTCCGAAAGAAGGCGCGACCCCGAGAATTCACATTCTGGTGTTCTGTACGAAGATATGATCACGCCATCTACCGGTCGTACTCGTATACCACTGGGGCAGAGCATATATATGAAACCGTTCAGAATCTGAACTACTCTTTCACCTGCATCATGTATACGCCCCTGTTCCATTGCAGCACCCCCTCTAACTCCCTCATATCCTCTTCTATTCTCCACGTCTTACTTTTTAATACGTCCCCCTTCCTTTTACCCCACACTCGTCTACTTCTCCATGCATCCTATTCTCCTCAACTTAGCTCCCAATTCTTCCTCTCTTCATATCCAACCGTTTCTCATCAACGAATCTCCCAACCCATCCATATCAAATCTGAACCCCTCTCCTTTTTCATACTGCCTTCTCTCTTCCACACCCCTCCTCCACATCCCACCCCATCCCCTCCTCACCTCAACATCCCTTCTCTTACCATCCATATCACCTCTTAACCCCTCTCTTTCTTCATACCAAACAGAAGAATTTTGAAACTTATTTCATAACCAAAGTCCATTAATCAGCATTTAGTATGTTTCTTTTACTTGGCTCATATAACAGGAATGTATGTACAAACTCACAAATGGGATTTCCCATTGACAATGATTGAGGCCTGCTGTAAAATGTATAACAAAAACAATATCTAAGCCATGGTAAAAGAAAATCTACTGTGAATACTTTTTTGTTTTCCTGTACTTCACAGAAACAGATTAATAAACCAAAAAGCTTGAGAAGAACATTCAGTATACAGCACATAGCACTGCATTATTTAAATATTGCATTTGGAAAGGGGGGAACAGAAAATTAAAAAAAATATACAACTGCTCAAAGATTTTGGAACCGACCTTCTGATACTTAGCATTTCCTCCTTAACACACGCTCAGGCTGTTTGCAAGACCTTTATGAATCATCCAGCGCAAGTCAAATTTCTTTGCTTACTTATCTGATACCTATAAAACTAAGGACAAAGTCGGATCACTGGACCATATTTATTGTTCTGAGCTTTTATAATGATAACAGGTAACAAAAAATTCTGACTAGCACTGGAAAGGTCATCTGATTTTGTTTGTATTCATCTAAAATGAATTAAATTTCCTGCATGATCTTCCTATCCTTTTTTAATATTGGCTGAACTCTTTGTACATTTGACAGACCAACCCCCCGTAACATACAGGTTTCCGATCAATTGCTAATTTGAAAGAGCAATTCAATTGGTTACTGGTCATTCTCTTGAACAAAACACGCATGCAACAATGATCTTGATTAGCAATTTTCATTAGCGATTAATCGCAAACCTTTATGTTGCATGAACGAGTACTTGTTAGGAAGTCAGACCAGCATTGCTTGGGATATTAGGTTGAAAAAAAAAGAAGTACATGTGAACAAGCCTATAGCTGAAGCTCAAAATGTTTCTCTTTGAAATCTCCTACAACAGTCTTCCTTTTCTTAATGTTCAAAGAAGAGTCTACCCCAAAACAATGATTTTTTTTTAACAGAAGCAGAAAAAATTAGTGAGTAAAACAAAAAAAGGTTGAAGAAAATCAGACAAGTAATAAAAAAGTTATGAATTTTTAAAGATTTTAAAAAAATGGGCAAATTAGTGGAAATTTCCAGAGATGTTGCCAATCTGATGACATCATGGGTGCACAACTAACCAGAGTTTTCAATATAAATATGGTGAAAAATTCATCATTTTTACAGAACGGTGCAAAGTTTGTATGAATGTAAACATGCAAATAGTGGATCTACATATCTATCATAAAGATATCCTACGGTTAAAGTTTTGAAGAAATCATATTTTTTGGGAAAAAGTAAAAATTGTTGACATCGATATGAATGTAATAAATGGTCAGTTGTGCACCTATGACGTCATCAGTTGCCAATTTGTTTTGAATACATAAACATTCATAACTTTCTTATTGGTTGTCCGATTTGTCTTAAACTTTTTTGTCCAGTTCATCTAATTTTTCCGCTCCTGATGAAGAAATATTATTATAAGGTATAGACTCTCCTTTTAAAAGGCCCTGTGTTGATGAAGAAAAGGCATCTTGAATGCTGCTGCTTGTGCTGTTGTTTGAACTAGTTTACATGTACCGATACCGCAAAGGTTTTAAATCTGCAATCCTGAATGAATTGTTCACCAGTCCAGAGTCCCATAAAAGGGTTAGCTGAGTTTGATAGCTTTCATTTCATTTCCCTCTGATATTCCACATCTTGGGAAGAGATGACTTCTTCTCAGAAAATCCAGTACTTGTGAAGAATTCATGACAACTCTACTTATTAAAACGAAATGGCTTCATGGAAGCATTGTGGTGTAGTGGTTTTGACTCTCGCCTTTCAACCACAGGGTCACAGGTTCGAATCCCACCTATAGCATTAATTTCCCTCAGGCAAGTCATTCACAGCAAAAGATTGATAATATTGAGTGAAAATTTTCAGCACCATGATAAGGTGGACCTGTGCCCTATATATGTAGTTACTACTATTATTAATAATATCATGTCCACTTCACAATTCTGAATACATCATTATCCAGTCATTTGTCCAAGACAATGGCTCTCCACTTAGATCATTTCCCCATAATCTTCCTCTTCTTGGCAAGAGAAGGCTTCATGTTCGATGGTCCCGTACTGGTGAAGAAACTCCCTCCAGCACTGCTACTACTGCTGCTTGTATTGTTTGAGCTGTTCTGCGCCGAGGCAGCAGCGGCGGCGGCTGCAGCTGCTGCTGCTGCTGCCGCCGCTGCTGCAGCTGCCTGTCCAGTGATTGAGGTCGGGTGAGAGGTAACAGCAGGAGCTATGCCTGGGACTGAGGAGCCTGTACTGGCAGTGTTTGCATTGTTCTGAGACTGGTTGTTTTCTTCCTTGATCTCTTCTTTTACTATCGGTCTGGCAGCAGCGCTCTCGGAGCTCATGCCCTCGACAGGTACCGGTCTTTCTCCAGGTTTGGGCTGGAAAAGTATTTGGAGTTAAAAAAGAAATAAAGCAAAGAAAATTTATCTATTTATTTAATTATTTATCTATTCAAATGTATTCATACAGGTACACAAGATCAGCCAATCCGCTGTTTTACATCAATGTCCTGATAGTACAATAAAATGACACAGATAGCATGAATAATATTAATAAGTAAAAGGCAAAATAGATATAAAATATACAAGAAGATAATAATATAATTCACAATAATATATACTGAAAATTTATATCAGGGCAATTCCATGGCTTTGTCATGTCCGTTGGCGTTACACTAACAGCAAGTGTGTGTCCTAATGAAATTTCTTGAAATCAGATATGTGTGTCAAGGATACAATCTGTTTCATACACGTTCAAATTGAATCAATTTCACTGAATAGTCATTACTATTCATCAAGAGATTCACTTTTTTTAGGCGAAACAGACATGACACTTTCATTAAATTGTGCACAAAATGATAATTTTCTTCCATTTCAAGAGGAATGGACATAAATTTGTTATTTCCGTACGCAGGATATCATGTTCACTTCTGCATGCATTTCAAATATTGAATTTGATTCTTCATTTGATATCTCATTTTCATTAATTATTTGAAAAAGACAAAAACAAATTGAACAGAAAGTTTTCTAATTTGAAATCAAGAATGCAAGCAAACCATCCAATTGAAGAATTCCCATGATTTACTTGCACTTTAATATTATACAGCTCTAGAATATTTGTACAATTTAGCTCAAGCTTTCACTTTAAACAATTTGTTTATGTTTATTCACCATAGTAACTCTGATATAGAATGGAATTTCATTCCCCATTTCTAATACATGCTATTACAGGACTCATTAACTTTCATAACATAATTGCATGACAACATGGACAATGATATTATGTTTTTATGTGAAATGATAACAATGGAATAGCATGTGTAATCAATGTAAAATTCAATTTCTGAAGTCCAAAAAGATATTAAAGTAATGCTTTATACATGCAGGGTTTCTATAGTGATAAAAAGGACAATGAGGTAATCCAAAGTGATTCACAAAAGGCAAAACAAGCACACCCTTCCTCGCAGAGCCTTTTCCAGGCAAAGATACCTAGCCTCAAACCACAATGTTGCTCAATTCATTCAGATTCTGACCACCAAATATCTAGAGTATTTTGAAAACTATCATTTCAGTCAACTCATTTCCTCATCCAGGGCAAGTATAGAATTAAAACCACATCATTCTTAATTTTATCATAGAGAAGAATTATTTAGTAATACAAGCTTAGTTCAATTTGTTTGAAAATCTTTATAACAATACAATGCTATGAATACACATTTTGGCTAAAGAATTTAAATTTTAGGGCTTTGTTCTGCATAAAAATAAAATAAAATGGAAAAGTAATGTCCGCCAACTTTCCTTACATTTGCAATCAGATTCATGGTAGATACATGTAGAATAACACTTGTAGTGTTAAATCACTAGCATCTGCTTTAATGTTGTCCTTTTGAGGATTCTACGCATTAGTTCCATGTTTGTATGCCAGTTTGTGAATCCACTAACAAATTGAGCACATAGAATTATGTAGGTTTCCTCAAATGGTTAGTTGCGACTAAAAAAGGGTTTGAGAGGAAATATGTACAGGACTAATCTTTAAAAGGGTGTCAAAAATGCTCTCTTAAATCTCCCCTTAAATGCTTTTGGGGGAGTGATTTATAAAGCCCCTTGAAGCCCTTGTCACCTCATCTCACTACATGGGGATCGAATTCAGCTCCCCTAAAATTCTTCTTGAGAATTCAATGCTCCCATGCAAAGTTCAGTCCCTGGAGGTGCAAATATTCATACATGAATGAAGCCCTGTTAAAAAAAAAAAAAATCAACAACAACAACATAGCATGTGCAAAAGTTCATGCAAGATTTTGGGGAAATAACTCAAAATAGGAATTAAGCACTAAGAAAACTGTATTTCCGCCCTTTCGAGATTAATAAAGGTTTCATGAAGATAAAGAAAGGGAATAATTACCTGAATGACTTTGAAGGGGAATTTGCGGGACAGATCTCCAAGTAAGATATCGACTCGTTTCCTTTGAAAAGCGGAACTTAGTTCCTCTGTGGGCTTCTTCCTCTTCTTCTTTTCTGCAATCATAGAAAGATTATGTTATCATTTTCTTGGCAAACTGATAAAATGCATAGTTCCTTCATCCACATCTTAATCTCTGCATATCTGCGATTCCACACGGTTGGGTCATTAGTTGCCACATACACTGTACCAGACCTCTATCTCCATGTCAATGATTCAGCAGACATAAATTTTTAGCGAAGTCACTGAATTTCAGACCTTTGCTCATATAAGCTTATTGTTATTTCCACGTTTTAAAGATTATTCTACATATCTCTGGGCACTCCAATGAGTTGATATTCAGTGAATTTATGGTCACGAAATTTGCAAAAATAAAACCCCAGCAAAAATTTCAGCTTTTTAAGTTCATACCTGTATTTTATAATGAGGTTCTAATTTATAAAAAAAATCAGAGACATGTAAAAGTAACAATTGAATGCTTTTTGTGTTGGGTAGATAATAATTGAAATAATTCTTGGCTTATCCCAACATGGATAAACACTGATTGACAGTGAGTTACTGAGATGCTGTAAATCTTTTTTTAATAATTCACAGGCATACTCGGTAACGCACTGTCAATCAGTGTTTATCCATGTCGGGGTAAGGCGAGAGTTATTTCAATGTAAAAGTAACGTGAAAACTATTTGATATTGCATGAGCTGAAGATTTGGCAGTGGTTTTATTTTCGCGAATTTCAAAATCTTGGCCCCACAAAAATTTCCACTCTGTACGATGTACAGTGTACATTCATTTGTGTACATACGTTGTCAAAAACGTGATAACCACAACATGCCAATTTGCCGACCTGGTGTAAAATCGCAAAAATATCTGTACGCTAAAATATTGGCTTATAACGCATTTCAGATCAGAGAGAGAATGATACCTGATTCCCCATCCTTGTCCTTGAACTCCCACCAGTATCCTTTACTTGGGTGATATCTGGAGTAAGACAGGGACTCTTCAAATGCAGACTGGATGTTATGCACTGCTGTAGTCTGTAAAAATTCAATTCAATTCAAAAGTACATTTATTTTTTTTTTCATTCTACAACTATAATAAATTAATGATGTACAGGTTAGCGATCTATGACATTCAAGACTTCTTTTCCTGAATATTTTATGTTATCCATTTTGGCCTCTCCACCATTTTGTCCATTATTCTATTTTTTTTTACCTTCATTTTACATTCTTTTCCTTTTATTTCCTTTATGTCATTGTCTCTTTTCACCGCCCAACCTTCTGTTAAATTAAGTGATAGGATAATTAGTATAGAATGAAATTGGTATAAATGAAATATATCTGTATATACATGTATATCATAATTTTAATAACTATTATCACTAAACACCACTATAATTTAATTAATTTGGAGTATTTTCTTTGATTACACAATTGGCTATATTAAAGCAGAATGCACTAAATGGGTCACTTAAAAAATATCTTGTGAGTTAATTCGTAAATGCATATTCTGTGAACTGAAACACCTATATTGCATAATACATATAAGGAAATTAAATCGCATAATTTATTACCACAAACTACCCATTCCAAAGTAATCTTATCCAAGTTTTCCCTACAACAGATAAAAAATTGTTGTAGGATGCACTTTCACACAGCAGTTCACAATATGGTATTTCACACATGTGTGAATATGGGTTACCAATGAAGAAGAAAAAGCTTCACCAGTGTATCGGTTGGCTACACTACATTTTATGGCACTTGATGGCATAGCAGGTGTATATCTATGAGATATTTCATTAATCTAATTGAAAAGATTGGCAAAAATTCAACATGCAGTATCTGTAACTAAAGAGTTGATTTTGCCATTTTAACTGAAATTTTTTTTTTAAATGACAATCTTTGAAAGGGGTTCAGTATACTAAGATTAATAATAAAATCAAGAAAATTGCATAATACACACTCTCTTGTTGGAAGTAACACCAAATTGGCTTCATGTCATAAGAAAGTCGGAACAGTCTAAAGATTTGAAACTGATTTATCTGGTATATATTGTGAAGTTGATTAATGAATTGAAATTTTACGATAGGGTATTCCTTTGAGTTAACAAGAATCGGGTACCTTGAATTTGTAAAAATGCCTATACAGTCAAACCTGTCTATAGTGGCCACTGTCTATAGTGACCATTTTTTTTGTTTCCCCTGGGGTGGCCTCTGCAGACTGGTTTGACTGTATTACATGTTACTACAATCTATTTCCAAAATCAGATCGTATGCCGATCGCAAGGTATGGGTGTGCTTTAAACAAATGAAAATTGGAAGACCAGACAGTAAGTAAACATCATTATTATATTCATTCATTAGGAGCAAGATATAGCATCATATCAGCAATATCAAAGCTGACAATAAACAAATAAAGGAGAATGTGATATTGTGCAACACTAAGGTGTACACATTATGAATCAACTCACCATCCTTGCATTGATGACAGCACATATATCAGGAGCCTGATAAACTCGGCCTGCGATGATATAATAATCGGCCAATGGGGTACATTCTTCTAGGGTATGGCGATGCTGCTTTCTTACGACGTATAGGATTGGCTCTTGCAC
>BQKZ01014024.1:0-10533 GCA_036244855.1 Temnopleurus reevesii | reverse complement strand
TTTCCTGTCATAACACCAATAATCGTTCAAGTTTAAGGTCTGGAACCTAATTTTCTCAAAATTTTGAACAGTTTTGAACAAGAATAAAGGAAAAACATAAAAAAATATCCTGTTTGAAATTTTGACCTCAAGAGTACACTTGTTGTACCACTGATCGTAAAAATGGCCATACACAAATGCACATTTGAGAGGAAAAAAGAATCCAGGTCCTGAATAATAGCAAGCATTCACTGACCTCTTGAAAGAATGTCTGAGTGTTCTGCAGGATGTGTTTCAGCTCGGTCAGTTCCAAGAAGTTTCTCATCAGAGCTTCTTGGTTGGTGTTTACTTCTTTCAGTTCATTCTCCAATTTCTCAAAGCAAGCCTGGAGTAAAAAAATAGGAAAAATAATTGTTTGCATTAATAAATATTCAATTTACCATTTGAATATTGAATTAACCAATTGACCAATTGGCTGTTCCAAGAAGTTTCTCATCAAAGCTTCTTGGTTGGTGTTAACTTCACTGAGTTCATTCTCTAATTTCTCAAAGCAAGCCTCAAGTAAAAAAAATGGGAAAAATAATTGATTGCATTTTCATCAATGAATATTCAATTGGCCATTCAGTCAGCTCCAAGAAGTTTCTTATCAGAGCTTCTCGGTTGGTATTAGCCTCCTTCATATACACAAAATGTAGTTCACAAATTTCTCAGAACAGGCCTCGAGTAAAACAGGAGAGAAACATTGGTTTATTCTTAGTACCTCTATCAATCAACTCTTATACCCTGGGTTGGATAGAATCCATCCCCTACAGTTTTAGCTAAAGTCTCAATTGTGAACAGATATTACTGCTACAGTGTTGATGACATTTTCCCCTTGAACAACTTCTCACATTTTAAGCCAAAATTTCCAAAGATGTTTTACTTTACTACTACAGTGTAATTATAAAGTAGGAACATGAACATGAAAATGAGAATAAGCGATTCATAATCTTGGATCAATGGTATCAAACGTAGATTTTAAATATTTGTAAAGTGCTGCACTCAACCCAGGTGAGGTGAATGGGTACCTGGCAGGAATATTTATTCCTTGAAATGCCAAGTGCGCCACGGATGGCTGCCGGGCTAAAGCTAGGGTAATAATAATGTAAAGCGCCTTGAGCACTCAGTAGAGTGGATGCAGGCGATATATAACTTGCATCTATTATTATCATTATTATTATTATAAAATAGAAAACATGAAATAGGGTGAACAGCGACAAAAATTGCACTTTATGTTTTATAGATCTGCTACTAAATTATATTTTTTTTTAAAGTTTTTCACACACTGACTCTGGTAGATCTATCCAAGAACAGGGTCTTTAAAGTGATCTAACTGTTAAGAAACAATTTCTAAAAGTCTCATTTTTTTCTCTATTTACCGGTACCTTGGTTTATCATATTCGCCAAATTTAACATTGTATGAAAATATGAAGATTTTTTTAATGTCATAATAATTGCTTTAAATCAACAACTAGAGTCACCTTCACCACACCTTCCAGCTTTAAATGTACACAATAAGAAATCCGCTCCTTCTAAATTCACCATTCTATTGCCCTAAGCAAGCAACACAATGTAATATACATGTATGTAATACAGCAGATTACTCAATTGACAAACCCACAATTATGTGGCAAGCATATATGAGGATACTTATACAATGTACATGTACCATTATTTTCCATGTGCAATTATATTACAGCATATTCTGTAGAGTACCTGTAATTTGTTGAAATTTGTTGATAATTGTCACATGGGCACCCATAAACCAGGGTTAGGCCTGATGAAAAAAAGTACCTTAGCATGCAATTATATTGTGTCATCTAATAAGCTTCATAAAAGCTAAAATGCCATTTAAGCTTCATCCCAGGGGAGGGCCATATTTTGCGCACACACATTTTACAAAGCAATTCATATTTAATTTGGCATGCTGCTTCCCAAGTTATCAAGTTTTGCATAAGCACACACGCCCAAAAACGTGATTTTCTGTATGCAGTAATAACGCATACTATGTTATCAGTCCAAAGTCATGTATCTGGGATTATTAATCAACTTTGACCAGATAAAATCAACTTAATTAAAACGCTTTGCAATTGAAATATCAATATTGTGATTATTTCTGAATGTTTCTGATTGCACGAATGTCACAAATACTCAACAGCATTTACAAACAAAAAAGGGGGAAAAGCTAAATATTTTAGCTACAAACAAAATCAATGCAATATGTGATAAAATCAGATGACTAATATTTACATGTTGTATAACGACCTACCTCCAGATCAATCATTTCTCTTGGTGCAGGAGCATTAGGATTCTCTCCAGTGTTCAAGATGGAGATTCCTGATGAAGTTACTTCTTTTTCAAAGAACCCTTCAGATAAGAAAAAAATTTGAGATGAAAACATTCTACATTCAGTGAAAGATGTATTTCTTTTATGTACATTATACATTTAGATACAAACTTCAAAGGTCTTTACTAAAAAAAGAAGAAAAAACAAGAACTTCACTTGAGGTTCTCTCACCCCCAGCGATTTCTTCACAAGAGGACGAGCTAGTTAAATCTACTGGAAACATTATGTTTTTTAATCTTTTTTTAACGTTTGGTCAGTCCTTTTCAAGACTAAATTTCTTGAAAGATATAACATTCAATGAATTATGTTTCAAAATAGTTGTAACTTAGCACTTCGTTCAATATTGTATGAAAAACCAATACTTAATTGTGTACACTTTAGCAAAATTTAGTATGTAATATAGCCCTCAGTTATTCAATTTCAAATGGTGTAAGCATTGTATGTCCCCAGCATGTATGCCTTTAAAAATTAAACTTTTATAGGCAAACAGCCTAATGTGCATTTAACACGTAATTACGAGCTATAAAGTCTGTATAAAAGTCTGTTATGGCTGGCTGACGAATGCATGTTTCCTAATGTGTAATAAACCATCGCGTCAGACTCCAATAAAATACCAAAGTCTACTGACAAACCCATAACCTTTTTCATCGATGAACACTAGCTACAAGTAGAATAGTACGCCAACAGTCAGGTGCATGTTCAAAAGAAAGTACTTTCAGGGACCCACTGCATTAAACTTTTTGCCATAAAGGCAATCTGTGTAAAAGTCTATGACAACATTGCTCTTTTCTATGTTTTCAATAATAGAAAATGCGGATGACAAACCTATTTCCAATGATAAATGGGTTAAAAAAAATGTTTAAAAAAATATGTGTTTTAAAAATTGTGATCATGTAAGCTTACAGTGTATCAATCGGAGAAAATACGGCAAACAAAATGGTGGCTATGGAGATATTTCACACAGAGCAAAATTATCAAATGACTGTGTCTCAAATAGATTTAACATACCCATAAACTATTTTACCATCATAAAGACTGTTGGCAGGTTATTGAATTGAACAAATATTGTGATTTCTGAAAAGAAGTTTGCCATATCCTGGTTCAGGCAATGATGCAATCACTATAATACAAACATATTTACTCATGGAAAATATGTGTCAGCACAGATAATCCCGAAACACCTATTACTGAAACGATTATTTGCTCAGTCTGTCTTGATCAAATATTGTGGTATCATAAACATACACTGTAAGTTTCTACTTTATACACACATGAATAAAATACAAGACAACTTTGAAGATAAAGTACATGTATACTTACGAAGCCTTCGTTCCATTTCATCACATCGGCGAACCTCACTCACAAATTTGCGTTGGAAAGCATTTACGTCTGGATTCAGCTACAAAGCAAGCAAAAATATACAACATTTGATTTGTTTGAGGAGTAGAATTAAATACAAATTTAAAAAAAGATGATGCTGCGAATGTTCCATACATTGTGAATTTCTATTAACCGTATTTAAGAATTCATTTGATTTTAAAGAGGAGCCCACCCCTGGAACTATCGTGTTATCATTGAAAGAAGAAAAAGCAGATGAACAAGCTCTAAAAATTTGAGCAAAATCAGATAATCCATTCAAAACATTATGATTTTTCGGATTCTCTCTGAAATAATTCATTCAGCTGAGGGGATCCATACGCTCAGCAAAAATGACAGAATCTTTTCGCCATGTCGGACATCACTTCATTTACTTTTTATACAAAATTTTACATTTTCTTTTTTTTTCAAAAAAGTCAGTACAATGTACAGTGTAGGTTTTTTGCTTGAGTATTGCATATCTTTGTCGATTCTGCATGCATTTTGGAGAGAATCTTTTTGAACCATTATTCTAAATTTCTGGTTCATCAAAATGAATGAGGAGTCGTCTGCAAGTACAAGTAAACTCCTCCTCCCTTCTTAAACTAATTTAAGTGCCAAATACATGTACTTACATCTCTAACCTGGACCAGACCTAGCTCACCTAGCTCGCCCAGCTCTGCTACACATGCATAGGCTGCCTCAGACTGTAAGAACAGCTGGGCCAAGCACATCTCCTCACTACGATACAAGGAATCCATGTTTTCCTTATGTCCCCTCCCTTCCCGAACTGATTGGGTAAATGAATAGGATACTTACATCTCTAAACTGAACCAGGCCCAGCTCTCCAAGCTCTGCTACACATGCATAGGCTGCCTCAGACTGTAAGAACAGCTGGGCTAAGCACATCTCCTCACTACGATACAAGGAACCCATCTTGGCTTACTCTTGCTTGCAATATCTCTTTTTTATCTCTTTTGTTTTTATCTTCAGCATTCACAAAAACATCAAATTATTGGAAATTATTCATCACAGCTTCAAGGAGATCGTGAGAGACCTGAAATAGCAAGTGAAAATAGAAGAAATTTAAAAGATAAGTGCCTATATGTAGATGTGATAAGTGTGACAGAGGCAAGAAATTCATGACCTTTCTACATAAAATAACTCCCTTATGTCTTCAACACAAGGCCATTTTTATTCAGGGCACATTTTTATACTACAGCATGAATGGGGAAAAGAAAAAAAGGCACCTAAATCTCCAAGGCAAATGAGCCTTTTTGTGGAGGGCATCAGGCCAGAGTATAGGGCATCCGAGGCCATGGCCTCCATGGCCTTCAATTAATTTAAGCCCTGGTGTATGCTTTATTATTAGGGACCAGCCTTCTTTACAAGCATCGCTTCTTTGCTAGCCTCTATTTTTCATTTCTTTGTAATATTAGTTTATATTTCCAATATTATTCATGACTGTATCATTTGAACTATCAAAGGAATTGAAAAATAAAGTAAATGATTTGATTTGATTAGAGTTGAAAATCCATCCATCATTTGAAAGGAAGACTGCTACATTAAATTTTCCTATTTTATAATACATGTACATGTACAGGTATGTATTTCAATTTGTATGGTTTATTCAAGTCAGCGACACAAAGACAGAACTCAAATTTGACTGTTTTAAGAAGAATATTTTGGTCCACATTGCTCAGAGCATGAAAATACGATTAAAAAGTCTATGATATGTTCAGAAACATTTTAAGCACAATGTTCTTTTTCTCAATAGAAAGGTCATATTTTCCTGGTCATATTTTATACCCAAATTTCATTATCCCACCAAAAATGGAGTTATGTGTATCGATCTGTGAAAAAATATTGATCTGTGAAGAAAAATCAGTCAGTTGATGATGCAGAAACACATTAACTTCATGTATGCACCAATGTTACCTGGTAATGTAAAAACAAATAATAAAGCATGAGTGACAATCTTTAATTTTTCGTATCAATTGCGATTCCACCAGTGCACAATGGAACATTTGTGTACATGTAATTACATCGATTATAGTCTGAGGATAATGGCTTGTAAAATACAGAGGAGTGGTACAAGTGTATACAGAAAAAAATGGACTGTTCAATTCACAAGCATACTGTACAAAATGTACATGTAATTGATTTTCATGTACATGTACATGTACATAGGTAACTAGGAAAAAATGTGTTTCAAAGAAAAGCAAAATTACAAATTAACTCTACATATACTGAACATTTTCAAGCATCCATGGTTAACCCTTTGAACAAATAGAATAAATACACTGGTGAAAAATATTGGAGGAAATCGTTGTCACAATTTGAATCTACATGTATATATTGCCATTCAAACACACAAAAAAACAAGTACAAATATAAACTACTTCTGGTACCAACATATCCAGAACTTATATCAGATAAAGCACATGTAAAGGTTGACTTGTTCCAACTATAATAAAGTTTTAAGATGCAATCTCTGTGCCTTGGCATTATGCAATATCTAAAAATTATAATGTTGTAATGGTGTTTTGAAATTGTTGGCAAAATACATATTTTGCAGTAATACTTTAAAAGCTTTCACAGTGTAATTTGCACTATTAAATCTATCAATTTTTAGATTCCTGTGGCTGACCTTCTTGGTTGTCATATTGGTGCAAGATACTGTATTGCCATCATTACGAACCATATGTTTACATGTTATATTTGACAGGAGTACGCTTGCTGGTGCATGTATGCATACATTGATCAATGATACACATTAGTCTGCAAGTACAGCCTCTCGTTTTCAAGTTCTCAAGTGCATAGTACAGAGTCTGTTGCTCATTGACTTGCAAAAGAATGCTTCCAATCATTGTTGCCCTCTAAACAGGAATCAATGAAGTCTGTCAAGAAGTCTGCGATTGCACACTCTGTATCATGCTCTGCATGCACATACTGAAAGCCAATGGCCTGTGCCAGCAGACTAGATGCACATATTGAGTGGAGCCTCAGATGAGCTGGGCATCTAATTAGATGTCGCTGTGCAGCATCCAGCATGCATTACAGTGAGTATTTGGTACCAGCAAGTGTGTGTGTGTACAGCATGTGTGTTTATTATGCAGGTTGTCCCTTGAATGGGTGCGCATGCAGTACTGTAAATGTACATGTACTGTACATGTATGTAAATGTAACAGCAGGACAAACCAGCAACTCATTATATTTGAAAACAAAATATTATGGGCTACATACATTTACGAGCTCTATCACATGACACAAATACTTACATGTACACATGTGATTTAACATTAAATCATTATCAAAGTATGTACAGGTACACATCTGGCAAATTGGTGTTACTGTAAAATGTATGTAATCAATATAGTTCATTTTTGTAGATCTATACAAATGTATGTGGAATTGTGTTCAATGTTTAAAAATTAAAAATTAAGTAATCATGACTCAACATCAGTTGCATTATACCTCAATGAGGTCATTCCAAATCTGGTCAAAATTAACAGCAATGCGCTTTGCTAAATGCAGGGATTACGCTCTGCTCAATGAAATGATAAAAGGTTGAAGAACTTCAACTATTAAAATTATGTTTGTAAACAATGCAGGCCTTGGCCGAGTACATAAATTTTGAATAGCATTAATGCAGAACTTGGCAGAGCATTATTACATAAAACCCTGAAAAGTCTAAGCTACATTATTATGATGACTGTGTGGCCCAAAGGGGGTACATTATGCAATCCTCTATACATTTTTGGCAATTTGTGATACGATCTTGCACAGATGTAGAGCAAGTTTTTACCCTAATCCCATTGGGAGGGTGCTTTTTAAGCCCCCTCAACATTTTTTCGAGAAGTCTGAAATATTTATATGAATTTTTTGTTTAAGGTCAGCACAACTTCTAAAACCAAATATGCGACAACATTCGGTTCCGGCGTTACGAGCATTTGAAAAATACCTGCCAAGCCAAAAATGGTTCGAAAATGTGATTTCATGTATAACGTGAATTGATGGAAATTGTGTATTCAGGAAGGATCCATAAATTCTGTTCTATATCTGAAATGATAAAAAAAAATCTACCTAAAGATTGTTTTGACGTTACCAACAATAAATAAAAATTAACACGGTTGAAAAACAAAATCAGAACATAAAATATTTCAAACTATAATAAAACGGCTTTAGCGCGAAAACTGAAGTCAAATCTGGGACGGTATTCTGAAATCATTCTTATCTTTCTTCCGAACTTTCTTCTCATCTTTGTGACTTTATAGGAACACGCTAAAATCCTTCCTAAGACAATTCTGAAAATCATCTTAACACGATCTTTTCTCTTGTAGGACCTTCTTCCTATCTTCCATCATGCCCATTGTGGTCCCTTGACCAATCATTTAAACAGTCATGAAAGGAATCAACCAATAACAATGTCTCTTACAATGTACATCATGGCCAAGGGTCAATTTTTGCCCTGGTGCGTAATTAATGTATTGCGCACTACTATTTCGCTACACGCTTCCTGAAGCAAAATCAGTGAACTAATTATATAGCCTCTATAGCCCACATGGCTCAGATGAAACACATGGGCTCTTTTTCGATGAATCAAAATTACTTATTTTACAAGGAATTTTTCATAAAATATATTCTCTTTGACATTTTTATTCAAGTTAGTATGTTGCTTGTTGAGCATATTTTACTCAGTGGTGGTGAGCAAATTCAAAACTATGTGAGATATAATAGCCCCATCCCCACCCCTAAAATATTTTCTTAAATAAGGGGAAAAATAAGAATAGATTCAAGATAAAAAGATTGTCAGAATATCGTACATCCTAGTCACAGAGCACGTAGTTATCTTGTCTTGTCTTGGTTGAGTCGGCATATGCAGACTAGCTGTACTCCGCCAACTTCTTGGGTTTATTTTGGTGAGATCGCCTAGCAACACAGATATGTTATTTACAGGGCATTCTGATTTTTTAATTTTGACTTCAAAGAGTCCAAGGAATTGAATAAGGTATTGATGGTTAAATTGTTATAATCCTGGATTGTGTGTGGGATGAAGATAAATCTTTGGATGTTGCGTTTGATGAGTTGATGTTGGAACTTGTGGGTGTTCCCTCTTGTTTTACGTGCAGTGAGTTGGGTGAAGATATCCAGGTCGATGGCGACAAGACTTTGAGTAACTTGGAACATTAGAGATAGCCTGGTGTGTTTCCTCCTATCTTCTAGAACTCTAGACTAGAGAGTCCCATCTCAGCTGAAGTAGCATAATTTGATGTTATGCGATACATGTATATCTTGTGGGCAGGGTTAGTTAGACAGAAGCTAGTAAGAAAGTTAAGAAGAAAGATAGGAACGTTTTCAGAATTTACCAATTTAGGAGAGTGACCTAGACAAGAACGAATTTAAGAGCGATTTCAGAATACAGCCCTTGACTTTTAACTTTAATTATTCTATAATTATACTTGTCAGGTACTAGTCTACAATGTACATGTACAGTATGGACAGAAATAAAGTTACCAGTGTCCCACCAAGTCCCACGAAGATGCATGTGTTTTGCATAGGCTTTGGTGGGACATGGTGGGAAACATTAAACTTTATTTCTGTCCATACTGTACAATGTATGACGCTGTCACATTAATTCGCCCATCATATCAATTCGTACATTATAAGAATTTCTACAAAGTCAATGAATATTAAAAAAATCTGACATCACCATCGACGTGAAGAGGGTTGTTTATTTGCCTAAACTGGAAATTTCCCTAGCAAAAGGACCAAAAACAATGAAAATATTTCCAAAATATCGGCACATTTACTTGCATTTGCAGAAAAACAACCTTGGGTCTTGTGACACTGATCTGAATCCTTCCTATTTTCGAACAGAAATCATACAATTTGTATTTAAAGTTAGCAGTCATACCATTCGATTCCTTGATATTATGTGGTCAAACTACTCGATCAGTACTGTAAATTTTGCATCCTAGATGGAAGCAATTTTACAGTAAATGTTGCGCAAAATGGGTCTACGAATTAATATGACAGTTTGTTGACAATTTCCTCCATCTTCCAGCGTGGAGCGATGCGATCATTTCATCAATCAAATTTTGATATTGCAATATCTCTGTGATTCTTTCATGAATTAATTTTATCTTTAAAAATATTTGAAGCCTAAAATCTCTAGTTTCATTTCGTGCCAAGATGTTAGAAAATGATTTTGCATTTCAAGAGATATATTTTGAAAATTACCACCATCTAAAAATGCTCTAAAAAAACTCTAGCAAAACTAGGCTATACAAATTAATGTTACCCCATCATAAATTCCTGAAACTAATGAAAGTAATGCCAACTGGCCACAAATACCAATAATTAATACATAAATATCAATATGACATCACAATAAACTCTCAATCTCCGCTCAATATCACTCCATCTTGGCTCACACTGCACTCTACTCCAGCTCCATACACAATCAAATTCAATCACTCGATACCGGGCGATGCAGACTGGTGCTCCCTGACCCTCGCCCTCCCCGACCCGCTGGCCTGATGATGGCCTTGCGTACGGCAACATCTCTCGCAGAGTTTCCGTATCACTGCACTCTCACTCACAAAGTCACAGCAACACAATCTCCTTCTAAAATAACATTTACACCATGGAATTCAGCAGTATTCTGCAACACACATAGCACCAATAAAATCTATAATGAAGGAAAATCATATATTTTAGCTTACCGATATCTACAAAGGGTAATCCCGAAGATGTTTGTCGGAGAAACAGCTTGTCAGATGGAAAAGATAAGGGGGTGGTTTCCCGAA
>BQKZ01014021.1:0-10300 GCA_036244855.1 Temnopleurus reevesii | reverse complement strand
TGATGTTGATGATGATGATGATAATGATGATGATGATGATGATGATGATGATGATGATGATGATGATGATGATGATGATGACGATGATGATGATGATGGCGATTATGATGGTGATGGTGGGGATGATGATGATGATGATGATAATGATGATGGTGATGATGATGATGATGATGATGATGATGATGATGATGATGATGATGCTGATGACGACGATAATCGCTAGCATCACCATCATCATCATTCTTTATCATCGTCATCCCCACCAAAATTTTAATAGTGAATTAAAATGAAAAAATTATGATATTGATGGTGGTGGTGATGATGGTGGTGTTGACGATGATGATGATGATGATGATGATGATGATGATGATGATGATGACGATGACGATGATAATCATGTTTTCCTTTGTGGTGATTTTGATGTTGGAGATGATGATGATGATGATGATGATGTTAATGATGATGATGATGATGATGATGATGGTAGTAATTATGATTATTACAGCAATGTTGTCATATTTGTTAAACATAATTAATGGAAAGTCACCCTGAATTTGCCGACTGAAGAACATTACCCTTATAAAGGTGCAAACCGAAGTTTTATCCCGTAGTTTTGAACCTTTCCGAAATGTCCTTATGTACAAAAGAAAATATTTAACAAAAATGAAACGATTTTAAAGCGACTGCTTAGTCATATACAAACGTATTTTAGGCGTGTAATAAGGTATGTACTCAGAAAAATGAACTGATACTCTAAGGGCAGCGATAGCACTTCCACATTATATGAATATAGAACATAACATAGAGTATCTTGAAAAGAACAAATTTTACCCAGACTATAGCCACTGCATATACACATAATTATCTATGCTAAACTGCAAGCGGGCCCTGCACAAAATCATTTTTTTTTCAATTAAATTCAATTCAAGACTTTATTTCAGACTCATCTGCACAAGGCAGGGGTCCATAAACAAACAAGTTTGACAAGAATAGCATATGGTTGAACAAACAATGTGAGAATATATAAAAGAGGGAATACAAGATAACTAAAACAAAAACAAAAATTTGTACAAAAAAACGGGATGAAATATCAGCCAATTACATCAACGGTCATACAACAATAGATTGTCAAGCCAAAATCTTCTCAAATCCGAATGACTAGTGCTGCTATGCGCAGGATTGACAACTGCCTTTAAAATGGAGATGACAAGTATCCCATCTTCGCACGCCAATGCCAAACTAGACAACTTTAATCTTGGCCTTGTTTTTAGAAATGAGTCAATCTTCGCATCGGAGTTTGACTCAGTTTTAAGAAGAAGGCCAGGCGATTAAAGTTGTCTGCGCAAAACCCCAAACCCTCTTAGAAGATCAGATCATAATTAAGGTTATGACCCGGCTGGGTCTCGAACCCGCGACCCATTCCTGAGACAAATGTCCCTACTGAAGAATTGCTCGAAGATACCGTCCGATAGGCTGCATATACTGTATACATGCAGTATGTTTTTACATGTACATGTATCTTTTTCTTTTACCAATACTCGTTGGACCGCTATACGAACATATTCAAAAACTTATACAAACTACAAGTTGTAGCACCTACCCATTTTTCCTCAGCTGGCTAGATTATTATCCCGACGGAAAAGTTGAAGAGCATCTTGGAAAATAAAGCTTTAACTTCATGGTCCCCGTTATATATATCCAAAATACTCGTCTAAACTACATACTGGTGTAGACATATAACGTCTTTTCCCATTGATAGTATATTGAGAAGGCAATGTCAATATGTTGTAAATGGAAAGGCGGTCGATATTACGTAACAAAACAAAACCAATTGAAAGTGATGGGCTTTTGCGATTGTCTGTTCTTTTCCCGTGCCAGTTGACGGAAGCAGATTCGAATCCGGTTGATACCCGGTCAGTATTCTTAATTGTTGCTGTTGCTGGGCTTTTTCTTTAGTTCTTCTTCTTTTTTCTTCTCTTTTTCTTCTCAGTCTTCTTAATTACTTTCTCTTCCCCTATTTTTCTTCTCATTTTTTTATCCTGTTTCCTTTTCTACTACTTCTCCTCTTTCTTAGTACTTCTTCTTATTCTTCATCTTCTTCTTCTTCTTCTTTTTCTTCATCTTTATCTACGAGTCTGCTTGTTTTTATTCCTATTATTTCATCTTCTTCTTTCCTCCTCTTCTTCTCCCCCTCCTTTTTCTTTTTTCTTCGTCTTTTTCTTTTTCTTCTCCTCCTCTTTCTTCTTCTTTTTCTTCTTCAATTCTTCTATTTCTTATTTTCCTTTTCTTAATTGTTATTGTCCTTCTTTTTTTCTTCTTCTTCTTCTTCTTCTTCTTCTTCTTCTTCTTCTTCTTCTTCTTCTTCTTCTTCTTCTTCTTTACCTCCTTCTCCTAGATTTATCTTTTTTGTCTCTATCTCCTTAATTTTCTCTGAATTTCTTAACTTTCCCAAACTGTATTATCTCTTTGATTAAATCCAAATAATCATATGTAGACTACACATTTCCAATTTACACGAAAAATAGTGTGCGAATTAGTAATTAAGCATCGAATTTCGGTCTTCCTTGTCATTAAAGCAAAAATATAGTACATTAGAAAAGCATCTGCGGTGAATTATGACATATTCCAGCCAATTTTTTTTCAAACTATTTTACGACTCGATTTTTCAATTTCGCCAATATCACATACGTATCTTTTGTTTCCTACGCAAAATCAGATGCTCGGAATGTAACTTGTATTGAAAATAGTTTGGAATTATCTGGGAAAACCTTCATGCTGTTTGTGATTGAATGTCACATTAGAATAACTCCTGACATTTATTGAAAATCAATGATGAGTTTTAGGCAGGTGCTGCCATCAAAATATATAAATGCATGTTTCACATTGCGAACACATATTAGGTAGGCCTACCGTATAAACAACAATTTTGGTAAAACGAGTGGCTTTGAACGGTTTGGACTTTATACCCAAGATTTGTTTTTGTTTGTTTCCTCCATTAACATATTGGTAAAAAAATATCCGTTCGATCAAATCATAGTTTCACAGCACATGCACATATGTAGGCCTACCCATTGGGTCTTCCCCTGACTATAATTTTGAATCCTGGATAATTAAAAGTTTCTTGTTCACTGAGGATAAAAGGTAGTGGGATGATTGCGTTGCAATTAAAAACCTGACATATTAAAATTCATCATGGACCGCGAGATGTCTTGAAAACGTTTTAAGCAACGTTTATGTGTTTAATACACTTTTTAAACTCGATCTGCCATGTTCGCATACATCAGCATTGAAAAAAATTGTGTAGGTGTAGGTGTGTAGGTGTGTGTGTGTATGTGTGTGCTCGGGGGGGGGGGGGGGGGGCCAGAAGCACACGTTTCCCCCCCCCCCCCCCTTTATCGGTCTCGCGATAAAGTTCCGAGTTTTCTTCGCCACTAGTATAAATTCGCGAGGCATGCTACCATAATGGCAAAACACATCATTGTGTTTCAGTGGCATAATTCATATTCATGTATATAAAAATATGATTGTGGTGAAAGCGAGCGTAATGTATTTCTTGCCCCGGTCGGCACGGACCACTATACCCACCAATTCACAGGACTATTGGCTGCAGCGATTTTCATATCAAATACAGAAGGTCACTATAGTTCGGCCTATCCTGCCTATCATGGGGTTTCATATTTCACGCATGTATGCATCGAGACTACGTTGTTTACACACTAATTCGAACTTCATATTTTCTGTACAAGACGAAGTACAAATAGATTCGGATATATCTAGCTGAACACAAAGGGCAATCATTGATTCATACAGTGTATTTATTCATCTTTGGCCATGTATTTCTGATCGCATATTGCAGTATAGTGAGTAATCATAATATCATACAGTGTGTCGCATGTAAGTAAGACAATATTATCCGCTGGTGACAGCTTGAAAGTAAGTTGCTGAATATATGATATTGGTAATCATAATCAATAAGGCGGATATATGATTCTTTCTTGCAAGTTGCATAGACCAAATTGTTTACGTGGGGAGAGAGTGCTACTGTTATACTGTGCGTGGTGTGTGCGCGTTTGTGCAGCATGCAGCCTCTCCTCTCCTAGTTTACCGGGTCCACAGTCATTACTATAATAAAATGGTCAGATCATGGAACTATCAATTAAGAATCCATGGTCAGATGCCTGCTGCTATTGTTCCGAAAGTTTGCTTTATACCACATCCCACTCCAAATCGACTCTCTCCTTTCTTATAGGTGCATAAATTAAAATGTCTCCTCCCCGATTGAGGCTGTCCCTTTCTATGTCACCCCCCCCCCTCCATGCACACACCCAGGATTTTGATACCCGGGGGGGGGGGGGGGGGGCTGAGCACAAATTTGGCGCCCTCCTCCCGGCTGAGCTGACCAGCAAAAAAAGGGAAAATATTTTCACCTCAAACTGGTTGGCACCCCCACCCCCGGGGTGGCTGAGGAGAGCTGACCAGCAAAAAAAAAAAGGCCTTCACCTCACATTTGGCGCCCCCTCTGTTTTACGATTTAGCACCGCCTTTTTAGCAATTTTGCCGCCCCCCCCCTCTCTCTCTCTCTCTTGCATCAATTCCATTCTCCCCTTCTCCAGTCGCCCCTTCTCACCAATCAGTATTCTCTAGCCGAAGCCTCTCATGAACTGGACAGCCCCATATTAAAATAGCAGCCAACAAAATCATCTTGATTATAAATAAGCTTTATTTTGGTGTCTGCATGCGCAGACCCGGTATCACGCTTTGCGCATGCAAACACCGAAAACCTAGGGTCTGTCCTTGCAGACTAAATCCCTACCGCTAAAAGAACCCCTATAGCTCTGCTCGGCCGATGTGACCATACATTTAGTTAGTAGTTATTCCTCCATCTAAGACATCCAACCATTCAATATTTCTCTCTCTCTCTTTCATCATAAATCGAGCATTTTGAAACATTTTCCTCGAAAAGCCCCATATTGGTGACGATGCCCAGAGACTTTCGGAGATTGAAAAAGTGTGGGAAACGTGTTACGATCCAATCATTCAATATAAATATTTCTTTTTCTCTTTCATCAGAAATCGAGCATCTTGAAACATGGACCAAAAGCCTCATATTGGTGACGACGCCCAGAGGCTTGCGGAGATTGAAAAAGGCTGGGAAACCTGGTACGACGGAGACAACAATTCTGCATATGAGATACACGATAGCCCGTGAGTATAAAAAAATACGATATAATACCTTTACGTAAAATTGCACTGCAAAAACACTAGTGTTAAATTTAACACCAGCCGGAATCAATATAGGTTCACACCAGAAAAGTGTTAAAATAACACCTGTTTGGATTCAAATCAATATATCTAAATACCGACTGGTGTTTTTCAGAGCTTAAGCATCACCAGTAGGTGATTAAATATATTAAACTGATTTCAAACGGGTGTTATTTAAACACTTTTCTGGTGTGGACCTATATTGATTCCGGCTGGTGTTAGATTTAACACCAGGGTTTTTACAGTGTACGATATAATCTCTTTCTGTAAAAATTAATTCGAACGTCAATTAAATACTTCTTTGAATGTTATTCGAATCAGAATCGGCTTGTGATTGTTGTGTCCGCACAGTTCAAATTCTAATTCTAAACGACGTTTTTGAGAGCGCTATATTTTCCCAATCACTTATTTTCTTTTGCTGCCATGAGAAAGGGCTCGATCCCGAGAATTAACGGGCAAGGAAAAAATCCAACATTTTCGCATTCTGTATATACGAAGATAAATTTTGATCACCCCATCTATCGGTCTATGGACATATTCTGTGAAAGACGGAATTTGGGGGCCAATCACACGAAATTGTACAAGCTATCATCTTCTGGCTAAGACGTCTTAACTTATTGTGCCAGCCTCCTAACATCGATTTATCGAATGTAATCTACAGTATAAGAAGGTGGCACAACAAGTTGTCACAACAAGGTGGCACAATAAGAGTTAAGATCATTTCGTGCAATTGGCCCTTGATTTTGCTCATATTTTCTACGTTCACTTTATGATAGAACATCAATGTCTGGGTTAGGTTCCACTTAACACGATATAAAGTATTTTCGAAAAGTTAAGTCGAACGCAATTTCAATGCTTCTTTGGAATGCTATTGAATTCGTTACCGGCTTGTCATTGTTGTGTTCGCACAGTTGAATACACGGTTTACGGACCTATTGTCTGCGTTCTGGTTAACTTGTCGGAAATAGTTTATATCGTGTTACTTGTTGTATTTGTTGATTACAGATGGTTGGAGCGATGCATCGACAATGTAACTGATGGAAAGACCGGTCTGAGATGGTTGGTTCCTCTTTGTGAGAAATCACCGGCAATGAAATGGTAAGATTGGCTAAATAAAAACTCCCAGGGCGGTGTTTCACCAAGTTACGAAAGACTTTAGAAACGACTTTTTGGACGAGTGGTTTCAGTTTTTGTGCTGAATCCTATTCGTAATACACTCATTAACGTACTCTAGTCTTTCTTTAAAGGGGAACCAACCTCTGGAATTATCGCGCACCCATTGAATGAAAAAAAATTAGATGAACAGCTGTGAAAATTTGAGCAAAATCGGACAGCTCGTTCAAAAGTTACCAATTTTCAAAGTCACAGAGAAATGACGATCCCTGCTGCTGATGCGCATACGCGCGATCGGCAACATTGACGGAATCTGTGACGTCATGTCGACAGCTCCTGATTTACCCTGTATACACAATGTCACATGTTCTTTTTTCCGCTTGAGCATATAGCATTCTTTTATCAATTTTGCATGTATTTTGAGAAGAATGATGTTGAACCCCTATAGTTACTCTCATTTACATTAATACATTTTAAAAATGCTATGTTCAAAGTGAATGATGAGTGTCCAACATGACGTCACAGATTCCGTCGATGTTGCTGATCGCAAGGATCCCCATTAACGGCAGTGATCGTCATATCTATGCGAATTTGAAAATTCATAACTTTTGAACGAATTGTCCGATTTTGCTCAAATTTTCACAGTTTCTTAATCGTTTGATTTTTCTCCATTCAATGAGAACATTAAAATCCTTCCTTAAGTCATGCGTGGCCGACGTTCGGCGTACGCTTGTTGAATGCAAAACCGAACGTCAGTACATCGTCTAAAAAGTGTATTCTGTGAACTCGGGGAGCGCTTTTAATGTTTAAAGACGCTTGGCCGACACAGTCTAAAAACGCAAAGGTGTGATTAAGCCTGAAACAAAAATACACTTATTTATGTATTGATCAATATTTTTAGCAGGATGCCCCCACAACAAGATGTTGGTATTACGAGGGGTCCTGCATAATAAAAGGTACTGAAGCATATACAATAACAAAACTCGGCAATCAAAATTCTACAGAGTAAAAACTCTTACATAAATATTTGCACTAATAACAGAAAAAATAACAAAGCTCCGCAAATCAAAATAGTACATCCGTCAAAACATAATACAGATTTACATTAAAAATCTTTCCTAAATGCATAAATTCACTGAATGCATTATGATTGGTTAATATGAACATATGTGTTATTAACAAGTAATCGATAAATGTGTATGTAAGAAATGACAAATTGCTAAGAAGAAAGCTCTTGAGAGCTCGATTAAAACTTGATAAAGTATATAAATTTTTACTTTCTCATAGTAAAACATTGAAGTTCTTAATTGAAAAATTGGTTCCTATACAGGTTGTATGATCGTGGCGATGAAGTGATAGGCGTTGAACTGGTTGGAAAAGCTATTGAGAAGTTCTTTCAAACATATGGGATCATATACACTCAAGTAACCATACGGCAGAACTTTGGATGTTTATATCAGGTGTGTATGAAGTAAGAATGAAATTCAAATTAATCTCTTATATGTTTACTCTTTCCGGAGTGACTTCTGTGATAGTATTATTTTTCTATATTAATAAACTATAAGTTTAATATTGGTTTGTAAGAGTATCTGAATTTATTCTATTGTTACTTGTGTAAAAGATTATTGTAGCGCGCTTGTAGATTTATTGTATTATTACGTGCTATATCAACCATATTACATTATTATTATTATTATTATTACTATTATTATTATTATTATTATTATTGTTATTATTATTATTAATATCATTATTATTATTATCATTATTATTATTATTATTATCATTATTAATAACAATAATAATGATAATAATAATTATAATAGGCAGAATCAAGTTTCCCACAGGAGTCGTCTCCCATAGGGATTACGTGTAAAACAGTGAAAATTGACATGCCAATGTTTACCGATAATCATTATTATTGTTGTTATTATTAAGAATATGATTAATTTGCTCTCTAAACTAACAGAGTGATGATAAGCGAATCAAGATCTTCCAATGCAACATATTTGACGTCACACAGTAAGAACTTTTTCCTACTTGCTTTGGTGTCCCATGATGGTGGATTTGAGTTGGTGTTGGTGTTAGTGTTGGTGTTGGAGATGGTGTTGGGGTGATGTTGATGTTGATGTTGATGTTGGGGATGTTGTTGATGTTGGTGGTTAGGGGATGGTGTTGGGGATGGTGTTGGTGTTGGTGTTGGGGATGGAGTCGGTGTTGGTGCTGGAAATGGTGTTAGTGTTGGGGATGGTGTTGGTGTTGGTGTTGGTTTTGGGGATGGAGTCGGTTTTGGTGCGGAAATGGTGTTGGTGTTGGGGATGGTGTAGGTGTTGGTAATGGGGATGGTGTTGGGGATGGTGTTGGTGTTGGTGTCGGTGTTGGGGATGGTGTCGATGTTGGTGCTGGAGATGGTGTTGGTTTTGGGGATGGTGTTGGGGATGGTGTTGAGGATGGTGTACGGGATGGTGTTGGCGTTGAGGATGATGTTGGTGTCGGTGTTGGTGTTGGTATTGGGGATGTTGATAGGGATGGTGTTTGGGGATGGTGTTGATGTCGATGTTGGTGTTGGTGTTGGTGTTGGTGTTGGGGATTGTGCTGGAGATGGAATCGGTGTTATTGCTGGGGGTGGTGTCGGTGCTGGGGATGGTTTTGGTGTTGGTGTTGGTGTTGGGGATGGTTTTATGGTTGTGTTGGTGTTAGGGATGGTGTTGGGTTGGTGTTGTTGTGGTGGTGATGGTGGTGATGGTGATTACAACAACGATGATAAGGTTATTGATCTTGATAATGGAACACGTTTGCGACATTGGATAAGAATGTTGCGGTCCCATGATGGTATATATTTATAACGCTGTCGGCGATGATGTTTGTGATGATAATGATGGTAGTGGTGGTAGTAATAGTGATGGATGTGATGATGATAAGGAGGGAGGATATGGTGATAATTATGATGATGACGGTGGCGGTGATGGTAGTGGTGGTGGTGGTGGTGGTGGTGGTGGTGGTGATGATGATGATGATGATGATAATGATGTTGATGGTATCGATGATTAATGAAGATGATGATGATGGTGATGATGATGATGATGATGATGATGATGATGATGATGATGATGATGATGATGATGATGATGATTATGATGATGATGATGATAATGATGATGCTGATGATTATAATTATAACGATGACGACGACAACATTGATTATGATGATGTTGATGGTGACGATGATGGTGGTTATGATGATGATGATGATTGTAATGAATCTATAAAGATTCATCTTTATAATCATGGACAGTCATTATGATTCCTGCTATGCAGAAACACCAGAAACGTTGGCTAATGCTAAAGGCCAACTCAAACCTTAGCCTGTTTTAGCCTGCGTTGGCCCATCTGATCAGACGGTGGACTGACGTTCGGCTTGTGCTCAAGGAGCGTACGCCGAACGTCAGTCCACCGTATGACCTGCGATTTAGCGAGTCTATGTAGCGTTTTTAATTGTCAAAATGCTCCGTCGACGCAGAGGTCTGTGTCGGCCTGTAGAAAATAACATGACTTGATTTGATTTGATTTGATTTGATTTGATTTGATTTAATTAGAGATCTCATCGGGGGACAAGTCGACGCTATATGGGACAGAGGTTCTTTGCAGGATATTGACCATCATGAACGACCGAGGTATTACTTAACACTTTTTTTTCAGTGTGGAAGTCCCCCATCATGATCGCTTGTCCCGTTCAAATTAACCTTTAATGGGAAAGACTGGTTTTGGGAGGAGGGCGCTTCAGATATTTAACTAGTTTGCGAGCTGCAGTAAAATTATTACCATAATGCATTTTTTCAATAGTAAATTAGAGCATGTTCATAGTTTGTTTGAATGAAATCGACCTAGAAATGGCTTAATTATCGCAAAATAAAATAACCTGGTG
>BQKZ01014014.1:0-11272 GCA_036244855.1 Temnopleurus reevesii | reverse complement strand
TTGGCTCTAATTTCAAAACCGCTTGCCTGATTTTCATCAAACTTGCACAATAGATCCATTGGGTGGCGCAAATAGTGCAGAGTAGTTATCAGGTCATAATCGAGGTCAAAGGTCATCTGAGGTCAAATTTCCAAAATCTTAACCTGAAAACTTAACCTTGGCTCTTATTTCAAAATCCCAATTCTCATCAAACTTGAATCATCTTTATAGAAATATGTCAAAAGCATATTGCTATAATTTACAAATCGCGCAATGCAGGCGAGACTGCCAGGCGGCGTTTCACTTGTTTATCAATTTGCAACTGATTTGCAATTGATATTTAATTGATCGCAAGTTTTGAACATCACCCTGTATGTGATATCATGCGTCAGTCCTATAATTGTAAAGGTGTATTTTCTGTAAACTCTTCGCATTATATCAAAGAGTATGAACCAGCTTTTGGTGATTTATCCATATTATAACGATGACAAGTATGAATTTGAGTAGAAAGGAGGAAAATAAGAGAAGAACAAGAAGAAAATGTTGCTCCATTTGATAGTATGGATTGGTATCATTATAGATATCTTGTCTTTTTTTTCAGGATTCCAGGGAGGTTGAATGACAGAAGAACACCCCTAGGAGAACTAAATTGGATCTTCACAGCTATCACAGACACTATAGCATGGAATGTGCTACCGAGAGGTCAGTTAGTGATTCATCTTTTATCCTATTTTATCCCATTTTCCCAGTGATACTGGTTGAATTTTATCACAAAAAACATTGACAATTCTATGTTATGAAATATTCTATGTACGAAGTAATGTGTATCTTTTTACTGTTATTAATTTTGTTCATATATTTCCTTCCTTCTGATCTGTTGGAAAATACCATTGTCTTGCTTTGTATTACCATTGTTTTGTATATGGATTTGAAAAATAAAATTTGAATGGAATTGAATATTGTGAAAGAGACTGCTGTGCTTCTACTGGTATTACTCTCTGCATATTGTTGAATTCCATTGAACATTTTAACATACACAACAGTTAATGAGAATTATAATAATAATTTTGTATTTGTAATACGCACATCTAGGCGCGCACATGTTATAAGCATTACAGGCCTATGTTACCATAAGAATAAATGTTACACTAAGAAACCATTCATTACATTTCTTCATATTGGAAGATGGTTGAATGTACGATTATGTGCTAGATTTCTTTTTTTTTCTTTTTTTTTCTTTCTAAAAACAGATTTATTCCAGAAATTATTTCGGCAAGACCTGCTTGTTGCAAGCCTGTTCAGGAATTTCCTTCTCGCTGAGAGGATTCTCCGAACCTACAATTGCACTCCGGTCTCCAGTCCTCGACTACCACCTACATACCAACATCCTATGTGGTAAGTGATGATGTTGCTGACTTGTCAGATAATTGTTGTGTAGGGCATTCTTCATTAACTGCAAAATGTTCAGATTACATTGTTCTACATTGATTTTAATGGTGTTTTACTAGAAGATTATACCATTCAGTAAAATGTAGTGTTTGAAACATGTGATAATGGTGGTGGTGATGATGATGATGATGATGATGATGATGATGATGATGATGATGATGATGATGATGATGATGAAGGTGGTGATGATGATGATGATGATGATGATGATGATGATGATGAAGGTGGTGATGATGATGATGATGATGATGGTGATGATGATGATGATGATGATGATGATGGTGNAAGGTGGTGATGATGATGATGATGATGATGGTGATGATGATGATGATGATGATGATGATGGTGATGATGATGATGATGATGATGATGATGAAGATGGTGGTGAAGATGTTGCTGCGGCTGCTGCTGCTGATGATGATGATGTGACCTTCCTTTTCAAAAGAATGGAAAACAATTTTATTTTTATAAATGAAATGTTTAAAATTCATTTCTTACTCCAGTTACCAGTATTGTATCTGTTTAGAATGTCA
This sequence comes from Temnopleurus reevesii, assembly GCA_036244855.1. Lineage (NCBI taxonomy): Eukaryota > Metazoa > Echinodermata > Echinoidea > Temnopleuroida > Temnopleuridae > Temnopleurus > Temnopleurus reevesii. Next base: position 9,311 of record BQKZ01014014.1, on the reverse strand, counting down.
GAAATTTCTGTAATTGTAAAAAAAAAGTTACAAAAATTATTAGATCTATGATATATGCAGACACTTTTAATGAGATAAACCAATATTGCATGTGTCTCATTACTCTCTTTCCAGGCAAGCATGGGACCTAGCAGTTGACGCATGCCTATCCCAGCTCCCTTCCTTGGCTAGAGGGACAGAGTACAACCACAGTCTTTTATAATTGTATTGTATCCAGTCACTTATATAGTGAGATGAAGAATCAACCACTATTTCACCTTTCTCTCTTTCCAGGCAAGCGTGGGACCTCGCAGTCGACGCATGCCTATCTCGACTCCATGCCTTGGCTAGAGGAGTTAGAACATAATCACAGTCCCTTGCACTTGTAATGCATCCAGTTGCTTATGTAGTGAGATAAAGAAGCCATCAACCATTCTTTCTACTCTTCTCAACTGGCATGCCTATCCCAGCTACCTGCTCTGGTTAAAGGGGCAGAGTACAAACATAGTCCCTTGTAATCATATTGTATCCAGTCACTTATATAGTGAGATGACGAATCAACCAATATTTCACCTTTCTCTCTTTCCAGGCAAGCATGGGACCTAGCCGTTTATGCCTGGCTATCTTAACTTCCTGCCTTGGCTAAAGGGGCAGAATACAAACATAGTCCCTTGTAATCATATTGTGTCCAGTTGCTTATGTAATGAGATAAACAAGCCATCAACCAATCTTTAACCTTTCCCTACAGGCAAGCCTGGGACCTTGCAGTTGATGCATGTCTGTCCCAGCTCCCTGCCTTGGCTAAAGGAGCAGAGTACAAGCACAGCCCATTCTTTGCAGAACAGCTCACAGCTTTCCAGGTCTGGCTTGGTATGGGGTCAGAGTGTCGAGAGCCCCCGGAACAACTCCCTATCGTGCTTCAGGTACAGGGACAAATAATTTTTTTTTGTATCACATTTCAACAAATGGGCTCATATTTAGAAATGTTCTTAGAATTGATTACAAACTGTGATGTGTATTTATTTAGGTATTATTATTATTTTTTTTTTGCTAATGTTTTAAAATTTTTCCTGTACTTGATTTTGTAATATAACCTATGCATTGTTTGGAAAAAATAAGAAATACAGAAGGAATTTGAAAGAACAAAAAACAAAAACAAAAAACCCAAAATGTACATTTCAATGCTTAACAGAAAGCATTCATTTGATCTGTTAAAATCAATTGTAATTTTTCCTAAACCTATCCAATGCATGTATAAACAGTAACCATGTACCATTTTTATGCATTTCAGGTGCTTTTGAGCCAGGTGCATAGATCAAGAGCATTAGATCTCCTAGGACGTTTCTTGGACTTGGGACCATGGGCCGTCAGTTTGGTAAGTGTCTATTTTTTATCACTTTTCAAGCCTCCTGGCAAAATAAAGATTCAACATGCTTACCATGGAATAATGTTGATTAACAGAACAGAATATCGCAGCTCGTCTTGTATCCCTACAAAGAAAGAATGCTCACATAACTCCAATTCTGCATGATCTTCACTTGCTACCAATAAACCAGAGAATTGCCTACAAACTTGGAGTCCTGGTATATAAAGCACTGAATGATAAATCTCCATCCTTCTTTCTCAGCACATGCCAACCCGCAGTCTCCGATCAGCAGACCAAGCATTCTTGTCAGAACCGTTCAGCCGATATCTTGGCCGATATCTCTGGGCCAAGGCTGTGGAATAGCCTTCCCCACTTTATCAGGAGAGCAGAGATGTTCCCCACTCCTTCGCCGTCACAAGAATAACCATATCATACCACCGCTGGGAGTTCCTGAACTAAAAGATAAACCATAGCACTGATTAAGACAATGGAATCTGTGAGACATTTTTTTAGTAGTTTGAGCGCCTTGAGCGCCCAACTGAGGCCGTGACCGGCGCTATATAAGAGGTCATCATCATCATGTAACTGCAATAGCCCCACACCTTTCAATTTGACTCGTCAGCTGTATACTGATTGTAACATTTGTCATAGGTTTTAGCTGTAAACATATTTATACCAGTTTTTAATCTACTCTGTGTAGATAGAATTTTGGTACATCCTATGATTGTTACAGTTTTATTTGATATAAGCATATTATTCAAAGTAAATCCCTAAGATTGCCCTTGTGATTTAAAAAAAGGAGAAGAGGAGAAGAAGAAGGAGAAGGGAGTAGGAGGAGGTGGAGGAGGAAGATGGAGGAGGAAGGAGGAGGCGAAAGAGGGGCAGGAGGGAAGGAGGAGGTGAATAAAGTTCATTTTCTCAAAATAAACATATTAATTTTTGTATAATTTTTGCAATAATAATGACAATCAAGTTATAATCATAATAGAAGAAGAACCCATGCATTTCACTTTGTGGTATATAATAGATAATTTTTTATTGAATTGTGGCTTAATAATTGGTTTGCTACCTTGCTGTTGGTTTTCTAAACAGGCCTTATCAGTGGGTATCTTCCCGTATGTGTTGAAGCTCCTCCAAAGTTCAGCCAGGGAGCTCAGACCACTTCTCGTCTTCATCTGGGCAAAGATACTAGCAGTGGATAGGGTAAGATGGATTGAACTCATCACTAATGTTGTTGTCTTTCTTTTTTGCATTATTGTTATATATCAATGTTTTTAGGCTGCAGTCATATGGGAATTTATGGTATGCTTCAGAACAACCATTTTTCTTGTAAATGATTCAACTAGATTTTTAATTGTATAAGACTCGTTATTTTGTCACTCTTAAACAAAATCATATCATTTCACATAGCAAAACCATGTAGAGTATACCTGATTCATCGAGGATGCAGACCCATTTTCTGTTGGGATATATTTTGTTTTTTAATTTCTTTTGCATTTCTTTGTTTTGTAGATCTTTTGTTTTTTATTGCTTTTCCATTCAAGATTATTGCAGAACACAATTATTCAAAGCATATTTAGGCTAAAATCAATAGATTCCTGCAAAGAAAAGTGCAAATATTCTTTCTTTTCTGGTTATTGTCATTATCAATAATGCTTAATATTTCTCTCTCTATATATAGTCTTGTAAAGCAGACCTTGTGAAGGACATGGGTCATAAATACTTCCTCTCAGTTCTTGCTGATCCGTACATGGTGGTGAGTATATAAAAGCAATTTCCTACAGTCAATCCAGTCAAACCTCTCTACAAGAATTAACCAAAGGAGACAGAAAACAGCAGGTGGTCTCTATAGAAAGATTTAATTTCATGCATATTGCTTTTTTGGGAGTCCAGGAATGTGGTCTTTATAGACAAGAGATTTTTATTTACAGATGGTCGCTAAAGTTTTGATTGTGATTCTTAACATTCAATCATACCAACAGTACTTTAGATTTGCTCTTATCCCCCTTTTAAAACAGCATGCGTTTTTATTTTACTTTACGCATGGTCAAAAGTAATTTGAGAACTTTTCCCTATCAATCATCAAGATAGTTTATAGCTCAACCCATTAATTGTCCTTTGAATGAATTCCAATGAGATTTATATTAAAGTTTGCTATTTGAGATATGTCTGCAGTGCTTTGAAGATAATCAAATTCATAAGAAGAATAAAATACAAAATGGTGACTCAATATGGATTATTTTAAGCTGTCTTTGACATTGAACATAAGAAGAATTGATATTGTTATATTTGTATGTTTTTATGACAGGCTGAACACAGAACAATGGCTGCCTTTGTGCTGGCAATGATCGTAGAGGACTACCAAAATGGGCAGGTAAGTAATTCAATTTATGTTCATTATTGGACATCAGCCTTTAAGACGATGAAGAAAATCTTTAGGAAGATACACTACATCCTACTTTTTGTTGACAATTTCTTGTTTTTTAGTTTTCCATTAGAAGGCAGGGTTCCTGCTCTATCTGAAAAACCTGGAAAGTGAATTTCACTTTTTTTAGTCAGGAAGAAGTCTGGAAATTTCATTGAAAAACCCTCAAATCAGGGAAAAATCAGGAAATGGGTTCCAGTATTCATTAAGTAATTGAAGATGCATCAAAACTAGTCGGAACGATTGAATCACGTGGACAAAGTCAAACTCCAGTCACATAGAAGCCCGAAAGCAACATGATAGAACACAACTCTTCATCCAGTTTACAGTTAACTGCCTCCGAACGAAGAGTGTTGTATTATTTTCAGTCGAGGCTCCTATGTGACTGGGGCATTATGAATCAACTAAAATGCTGAAAATTATATCATTTCCTATTTAAACACCAGTGAAATTGATTATATATTTAGTATATATTTTATTGTATATTTTGTTTTGTTTTTCTCAGGAAGCAGCGTTTCAAGGCAATGTTATCGCAATCTGCCTAGAACAGCTGAACGACCCTCATCCTCTCCTAAGACAGTGGCTGGCTTTGTGCATCGCAAGAGTATGGACCAACTACAATGCAGCGCGATGGTGTGGCGTGAGGGATAGTGCTCATGAGAAGTTATACAAGCTACTTAGTGATCCCATTCCAGAGGTGCGTAGATTTATTATCTCAAAGTCAAGTTTATTTGCATTTAAATGGTACAGCATGAGTGATAGTGGGCATGAGAATACAAGCTACTTAGTGATCCCATTCCAGAGGTGTGTAGTTACGTATAATATAAAATTCACGTTCATTTACATTGATAGTATTGCATCAATGGTGCTGTGTGATTAAAGATGCATACAAGATTCTAAGTGACCCAATTCCAAAGGTGTTGAATTTTCTTATCTCAAATTCAAGTTCATTTACAGTGATAAGATTACAGAGATGCCAAACATTCTGGAATATACATGAGGTCTATTTAGATACAAAGTCAAGGATTTAATCACAGGTGAATTTCTGAGATTATGGTTATTGTTGTCATATTTTCTCTCACTTTTATTTAGCTGTTTCATTATTCACCTTTTGATTGTACCTAATGCATATTCCGGAATGGTTGTCTTCTCTGTTATTACATTTATGGTGTGGTGTGAGAGATAGTGGTAATGAGAAGTTATACAAGCTACTAAATGCCCGAATTCCAGAGGTGTGTAATTTTCTTATTTCAAAATCAAGTTTATTTACATTTATATTACATTAGTGATGCAGCATGAGGAATATTGTGCATGAGAAGCTGTACAAGTGACCCCAATTCCAGAGATGTGTAATTTTCTTATCTCAAATTCAATTTTATTTACATTGATAAGATTACAGAGATGCCCAACATTCTGGAATATACATGAGGTGTATTTAAATACAAAGTCAAGGGCTTTAATCACCAGTGAATAGTTGATATCATGGTCATGTTTTCTCTCACTTTTGTTAAGCTGTTTCATTATTCCCGTTTTAATTTTGCCTAATGCATATGGGCCTATTAGGCAAAAATTAGGAATGGTTTGCTTCTCTGCTTATTAAATGCAATGGTTAGACGTGAGGAATAGTGTGATTGAGAAGATATGCAAGCTACTTAGTGACCGTATTCCAGAGGTGTACTAATTTTCTTATCTGAAATTCAAGTTTATTCCCATTGATATCATTATATCAATGGGGCGGCGTGAGGGATAATGTGCAAGAAAAGTTATACAAGCTACAAAGTGACCCACTCCTAGAGTTGTGTAGATTTTTCATCTCAGATTTAAGTTTATTTACATTGATAGTATTACATTAATTGTGTGAGGTGAGGGATAGTGTACATGAGAAGTTATACAAGCTACTAAGTGACCTGATTCCAAACTTGTTTAATTTTCTTATCTAAAATTAAACTTTAATTACATTAATAGTAATCTTCGACCCTCTTATGAGCACAACTTGAAAATATCTAATGTGTGTATTTGATCATTCATGTGTTCTCAATAGCTAATCTTGAATTTAATAGACACATTTTGGGAAATATAGATTTTCTATTATGCCAATTTAAATGTTAACAAGCACACACTAATTAAGCGCTAAGCCAAGAATGCTGATACAGTGGACTTTTCCTATTCACTTTGTATTAAATGGAGATAATCTTTCGTTTTAAGTTTAGAGAAATGAACCAGTAATATATCATTTATTTGAGTAAAGGAAAAACAAAGAAAAATTAGGAAAAGTAATTTGAGAGAAAATATAAAGTGTGACTCCTCTCAGTCTAACATTTTGCAGTAAAATCTCATATATTCATGACATTTTTCTATTATTTCTACATTGACTTGCCTCATTTTGTTGAGGTGGTTTCAGCTGTGGCAAAAGCTCAAGTACATTACTAGGTGATGGAAAGGATCGGACAGATCATGCCATGACCATCACTCATGATGATGGTATTACGCTCTTGTTCGTATAGATCTGTGTTATATTTTTTTTGGGGGGTTATTTTTATTTATAGGCAACAGATCAAACCTTACTGACAATGCATGCACCATAACCATCAATCATTATGTTTGAGTTCTGCTGCTCACGTTTGCTCATAAATGAAATTTTATTTACTTCCATTTGTTTGTTGTGTTCAGATTAGGGCAGCAGCTACAGTAGCTCTATGTACATTTATAGGCAACAGATCAAATTGCACAGACCATGCCATGGAGTAACGCTGCTATCAGTCACTAGTAATGAAGTCTTATTTGTGGTTTATTTCTGTATGTTGTGTTCAGGTAAGGGCTGCAGCTACAATAGCTCTGGGTACATTTATAGGCAACGGATCGAACCTCACTGACCATGCACGCAACATGACTGTAAATCATTATATTCAAGTTACTCTGCTGTCGGTCGTCAGTGATGGGATTTCAATTATTTATAGGCGATGGAACAGAGTGCATGGACCACAGCGTAACTATTAATCACAAAGATAGTGTTACACTGCCTTCAGTTACTAGTGATAAGTTCTTATTTGTGGTTTCTTTCTGTATGTTGTGTTCAAGTGAGGGCAGCTGACACAGTAGCTCTTGGCATTGACAACCAATTGGATCTCACTGACCAAGCTGTGATAATCAATCACAATGTTGGAGTTACGCTGCTCTCAGTCTTCAGTGATGGAATTTATGTTAAACATAGGTGATGGAACAGACTGTATGGACCATGCCATGACCATTTATCAAAATGTTAAAGTTACGCAATTGTCAGTCAGTAGTGATGAAGTTTTGTGGTTTCTTTTTGGATGTTTTGTTCAGATACAGTAACTCTAGGCTACGCGACTATCAGTCACAAGTAATGAAGTCTTATTTGAGGTTTCTTTCTGTATGTTGTGTTCAGGTGAGAGCTGCAGCTACAGTAGCTCTGGGTACATTTATAGGCAACGGATCAGATCACACTGACCATGCCATGACCATGAACCACAATTTTGGCGTAACACTCTTATCTGTTGTCAGTGATGGAATTTTCCTTATTTATAGGCAATGGAACTGACTGTATGTACCATGCCATGACCATATAATGTTGGAATTACGCTTCTGTCAGTTGCCAGAAATGAAATTTCATTTATGTTGTATTTCTGTTTGTTGTGTCCAGGTTAGGGCAGCTGCTACAGTAGCTCTGGGTACATTTATAGGCAACGGATCAGATCGCACAGACCACGCCATGACCATTAACCACAATGTTGGCGTCACACTATTATCTGTCGTCAGTGATGGAAGTGCAATAGTCAGACAGGTGAGTGCATTACATACAAAACTGTTTGGAACTTCCAAGGCCAGTGTTTTTCTTTCCTAAATTTGTAACCATGGAACTATTTAGTCTTATAGATTAAGCACAGTTGTACAGTCAAACCTCGTTATAAAGAGCACCGATATAACAAGCTCTCGGTATAACAAGGTAATTTTCCTGGTCCCATCTCTTTATATTTTATTTGTATCATTTCATTACAAATGTAGATTGCTAGACTATACAGCATTATTTTTTTTGTTGGAGGAAAAAATAAATGTTATTTTGAATGATTTGAGTAAGATACACATATACACATACATGTATAAGAAATTCCTTCCAAATGATATATATTAATTCCAGGATTGTTATTTTATTGACTTTATGTATCTATTTGACTATTGCTTAAAGCACAAGATATGATGCAAGAAAATACTGAGAAATCACCAAAATGTTTGGAAAACTTGGTAAACACAGATCCAGATCTGTATATCACATATGCCCAAACTGTGTCCGATCTTGTTAGCACAAACAAATCACATCTATTCTCTCACCAGGAACTTGTGGTGGCACTATACCAGCTCATAAAGCAGTCAGAGACACAGTTTGCCACCATCGCCCGGCAACTCCTTGACGAGGAACAGAGCTCGGACGAGAACCTGGCACCCCGGAGTGCTGCGCTCACGTCTGGTGGGTGGCTAGTGGTCCATGACTCGATCGCTACAAATGGTACACATGAAAAATATTATCAACCTTAAAAAATCTCAAATCACTACTGCAGCGCACATCTTTGATTTTGGTTTATTTTTCCCTTTATGATTTTAGCTTAGCGAATCATTGATTTCAGTTAATTTGCTTTCCCCTATAAGGTACCATTTGTGCGATTACCTTTATATTGTACAGATGAAAATATTGTAAACCTTGAAATTTCAAATGAATTCTGCTGAGCACATCCTTGATTTTGGTTCATTTCTCCCTTGGTCACATAGGACCCCGGAAGCAACACGATTCAACAAGACTCTTTGTTCGGAGGCAGTTAAGTGTGACTTAACAAAGAGTCGTGTTGAATCATGTTGCTTCAGGGGTCCTATGTGACCGAGGCGATTGCAAATCATTGATTTCGGTTAATTTGCTTTCCCCTATCAGGTACCATTTGTGCGATTATCTTGATATTGTGCAGATGAAAATATTGTAAACCTCAAAATTTCAAATTGAATACTGCTGAGCACATCCTTGATTTTGGTCTATTTCTCCCTTTATGATTTTAGCTTAAGCCCCGGTCACATAGGACCCCGGAAAGATCACGATTCAACAAGACTCTTTGTTCGGAGGCAGTTAAGTGTGACTTAACAAAGAGTCGTGTTGAATCGTGTTGCTTCTGGGGTCCCATGTGATTTTAGCTTGGCAAATCATTGATTTCGGTTAATTTGCTTTCCCCTATCAGGTACCATTTGTGCGATTATCTTTATATTGTACAGATGAAAATATTGTAAATGTTAAAATCTCAAATTACTTCTGCAGAGCACATTTATTTTGGTTTACTTTTACCCAATATGAGTTATTCTTAGATAGAAAGTGTTCTCAGTTAGCACATCATTTTGATTTATTTGCTTTTTCCCTAGAAAGTACCATTTGTATGACTATAATTGTACTGATCATTATAAGTAGGATTTTTACAGATGAAAATATAATAATTTTATAAACATAGTCCACTTAATAGCAGAATGCTTCATTGATTTGGGTTT
>BQKZ01014012.1:0-11588 GCA_036244855.1 Temnopleurus reevesii | reverse complement strand
GATGATGATGATGATGATGATGATGATGATGATGATGATGATGATGATGATGATGATGATGATGATGATTATGATGATGATGATGATGATGATGATGATGATGATGATGATGAAGATAGCGATGATGGTGATAATGAGGATGATGGTGATGATGATGATTGTGATGATAATGGTAATGGTTATGATGATGATGATGATGAATAATTATAGCACTTGTGCTGTTTGTGGCCTATTTGTATTTTTCATGGTATTAAAATTTAATTATGTTTGTATTTTTATATGGTTAACAAATATGTATAATCAAAATGTAATCACTTTCTTTTTTTTATAGGAGATGTTCTACACAGATGATGTGCCTCACATGGGTCTGAGAAACATCCTCAAGATAACACCCCCTCCCAGGTGAGCTACACTTTTCATTTTATTTTATTTTCATTTTTCATCTTTTACTTTTATCCCTCTTCTTGCCTACAATATACCTCATTCCTCATCACCCTCCCCATCACCTCTTGTATTACCCCTTTTCATTAGTCAAATTCATCTTTGTTCTCCCCTACACCTCTTTATTCCTTATGAGCTCTCTCCCTATTCTCCTTCATTCCCATTTTTCTTTTCATAGAATTTTTAATTCTTTCTCAGACCTTTGAAACATTATCAAGTTTATTGGAATGGCAAAGTAGAAAGATTCAAAGAAATTTAAATAAAGAATTATTTTAGTTTAAAAAAAAACTATCTTCTATAAACATGTTATTTGAAACATGCCAAATGTTGCTTATCCAACAAATTTGAGAAATAAAATACCCTAATATATATGAGTGCCAGATAAAAAAAATGAAACCTTCATCATATTGCCAGAACTTGGTCAATGATTTTGCAATGTATTGTACTTATTGATCTTTCTTATTATTTTCAGAGCGGGTATGTTGTTCCGATTCTTCCCTCACATGGACCACGCCTTATTCAGAGCTGTCAACCATTCTTATCCCTCTGTACCAGATGTTTCACAAAGAGTCTTGGAAAATCAAAGGTAGGCATATATCCCCATTTTGAACCCTTGAAAGAAAAGTCTTGAAATTCAAATTCAAGCCTCAATAGTGACTTTTCATTTTTTATTCCTTTGTGAGATCAATTGAAAGTTTGTTCATTTCCCCTCACATCCATAATCACATCTGGAAATGCTATGATCCCCTATAATACAACCTCTAAATAGAGGACAAAGTCAAAAGTGAAAATAAAATGATTATTCTGTTACAATATCAGTTTTGTGTGTGAAAAATAGTGATGTATTTTGCAAGGTTTCCTTTTGACTTTGCCATATATTTTACTGCACTGTATATTGCACCATACCCATTTAAAACAAGTATATTCTCCATGGTATTGATCTACTGGTAGATGATACTCATATAGCCACTATCATGTGTGTTTAGCATGTATTTCTTAAATCTCCTGAAAAGCTAAAAGTTGTTTAATCTTGCAATCTAAAATACCTTGAAAATACTTTGCGTTCTAATGCAATGTTTAATTTTATATGATTTATACCTTTTTTACTACTTCATATTCTAATGGAGGCTTATAGGGATAACTTGGAGCTCAAATGGGAATACTGATTGACATGTTGTTATTTATTTTTCCTTTCTCATGACAGAGTCCAGCTTGCTGTTCATAAAAGTGCAATGTCAGATAGTGAAGGTATGTATGTTCATACGTCAACACTAACAATACCAATCTTATCAGGGATACCACTTCAATAGTTTAAATGATTATGTGATTCTAAAATCAAAGTGCAGTGACCTGACCTACTTTTATGATGAATGTTATACCCCAGTTTATTGTCTGCTAACAGACCTATTGCAGGTAGTTTTGTTTTGATATAGATGCCAAATTTAAAGATTAGATGTTGTTTATAGAGGGAAGTCTAACATTGTCACTTGCTTGCATGTATTATAATTTTGATGGCATTTTAAAGCAAAAATAATCAACAATCATACATAAATATGATATTTGATTGAATTAAACAGGGATTCCTGTTTTCAGAACAAAGCTTGAATTTAGGCTCTGGCCATTTATTTTAAGGCCATATTTTAAGCACTATTGTGTACAGAATATTGCATTCCAGTTTATTATCAGGCCCTCTGATCAATTCCAAGTGCCATGATAGGTGGAGAATATATAGTGGATGATTACCACAAAAGTATAGACAAAGAGACGCACAGAAGAAGAATAATGAATGCCAATATTGTTTTGTTGTTATCATTGCAGCTCATTTTATGGTCATGATTGCAAGAATCTTCTTTTTGTGATTGTAATATCCTACAGGTCGTGTAAATGTAGAAGACGAGTACCAGAAATCAGCGGACAGACACAGAAGAAGAGCGATGAACGTTCTTAGACATATGGCAGCGACGATATCAAATTCACTGATCAGGTAAATTTCACAATATTGTGAACCATTAATTTTTTACAAAAGATAAATTTGACATACAAGAGCCGTTGTCCATTTAGCATGCACAAAGTTTTCACTAGTTACACTGTTACACCGAAAAATTGCCTACTCCTAAGCGACCCAGGTCCGTAGCGAGGCAGGTTCCGACCTTGAGGGGATTAGCGACGGGCGGGTATGGTCCGAAAAAAAGCCTGTTTAGACCGCCCTTTATCTCAACCCAAAAAACCTTCACTTCAGTCCATTGCCTCTCAGGAATGTTGTAAATGAAGAAACAGCGTAGCACACTAGTCTTCTGTCACAGACCATTGGTTACATATTATGCAGTGCATATCAATACGTGTCTGATTCATAGTCTTCAATTAGAAACTGGGAAACTGAAAGCGATGTCTAAATTATGATTATGAGTAGCTTTGGCAGTAAATTACGAAATTCCCTGTGCCGAGAAGTAAAAATTCAAAAATGAAAGTCTGTGAATTCAGACTAGTTACGGACCTGGAGCGGTTTGGGTCCTGTTTCTGTTTACACCGCGATTTTTCCGACCCTGAACCGCCCCGAAGCCGCCCCGAGACCGCCCCGAGACTATATCGGGATGTGGTTTTGGATCAGTTTGCTTGAGCGACCCTGGGCCGTGTTGAGGTCGGTTCTTCGATGTTTACACCAAAAAATTAACGACCCAAAACCTACCCCAAAGCGACCCGAAACCGACCCAGGGTCGCTACTTTTCTCGGTGTAACAGGGGCCTTATGGATTACTTGGATGCAGTATGCAGAATACTCCTGTGATGTATTCATTTTTAGACAATTTTGTAGTAGGTTTTTGGAAAAAAATATGTTTTTTTTTAATATCTGATCTCATAGTACTTCTCTGTTGAATGTTCACTAGGAATAGCCTTTAATAGGAAGTTATGAAGTTGTTGCTCCCAGGCTGCAATCAGTTGCTACATGGAGTTAGAGTACAAGCTGAATCTAACACCTATTGCAGCTGTAAACCATTGTTATATACATGTGTATGCAGCCCATGCAATATTTGAAATGCTTGTTTCGATTTGAAATTGAATTGAAACCCACCAAAAATTAACAACACTCTCTTCCTATGCTATGAATTGCTTATAGTTCAATAAAACTCTTTTTCTAGACTCGGGTATGAATACATGCAAGGATTATCTTGTGACATGATTGGAATGCGTATAATCAGATGTGATGAATAAAGCAGGATTTGTTGTCAGTTTGGGGGCAAATGATCACCTTTCATGTTACTTTCCTGGTAGTATTACTGGTTATCTGTCATAATATGACTGGTTGTGAGTCTTGATATGGCATCTTTTTTGTGTGTACTTTGGCTCTGAAGAATACTTGAACTTGTAACACAAACTGATATCTGTGATAAGTAAAAATCCATGTTTAGTTTAAACAACATGTTGCTGATCAAAATGTGGACCTACTAATAGATGCAAATTTTATGCATTCTCTACACACAGCTTGTTCTTGATAACACAAAAGCTTGCCCGAGGCTTACCCAAGGCTTACCCAACATAGCAACTAGTAAATGTTTGCAATCTTTATTCTAAATAATGTAGTTCGATTGTTAATCATGTGTCCAAGGATTCCCATGTAACTACATTCATGAATATTTTGCAAACTTTTGAGTTAGTTTTCCTTCGAGAACAGATCTTAGCCAGCAAGGATAAAGTCAGTATTGTTGGCCAACCAGTTTGCATGTCATATGTAGACTCAAGATTATATGGAACTGGAGCTTAAGATACTGTGTAAACTGGCCCCTAGAAGAGCATTAAATGTGACAGATTTATAATGTAATCTGTTGTTTCACAGGATTGCATTGTCTCAGATCTTTAATCTGTTTACTCTTAAACTTAAAATTTCTAGACTTGTTTTACCATGAATGTAGCATGAGATTAACCAATAAATGCAGTCTAAGAGGTTTATGGACCACAAAATAAAAATCAGAGCGAAAATTTAATTCAGGCTTCAAAAATAGTAAAAGTAAATTCTACAAGGTGATTCAGATTCAGAATTATTTATACTCAAAATGTAGAGCTTATTGATAATAATAATAATAATAATATTGGCATTTATATAGCGCTCTTACAGAAGTATGTATCACAGCACTATAAAATTTTGTGTAACTTAATAGAAAATTGATAACCTACACACAGTATAAAACAACAAATTGACAACAAGATCTCCTGTAAATGGCAAGACACTTCATAAATGTACATGTATACCTCTAAGCTACTTAGTAAACACACACTTATCAGACTAATTTGTATGCTCTGCAAATAAAACAATTTACTTCCCAATACAATAAAGGATTTTATGGCTTTGATTCCAAACAGATGGCCTAACTTTACTTAAATACTACCTGAGAGATTTGTTCCCTATTGGGCATTAGATAAAGTCACAAATCAATTTTGGACATGTGTACTTGTTTTTAAGTTCTTGGTTAGATTTTGAGATATCAGAAGGGCATTGTATGTCATATCAGCGATATAATCTTCTCATGTTGATTCTTCCTAGGGTAAGGTCAACAGATCTGTGCTAGTTGTGGCTAGTGATTACAAATGATAACATCGCACAGTACTGCCTCTGCATGCATGCTGCTACCCTACATGCATGTCTTCCTCAAAATATTTCAATTAAACTTTCCGCATTGATAACTTGGGAAATATTTTAAAAATCTCAATGATATTTTGACAATATTTAACTTTAGCATATTGTGTACATTTTCCTGAAAACCGTATTTAATTTATCACACTTGTCACAGACAAATTTGGCACTTTGTATTAGCATGTCATTGGAAGTTTGTCACATAAATGCTCGGTGCAAGCAAAAACACAATGAGCAAATTTGTATTTGAAGCTCTGCATGAACACAATGTACAATATATCCCCCTAACAATTTCTATTGGAATATAACACTTTCTGCAAGAATGCAAGTTATTTGTTACTTATTCATACTCCCAAATTACAATTTGATTGATTTAATATAAAACTGTTTGCTGAAAGTCTGATTTCAATTTTCAGGGGACATATTATTTTCCCATTTACAGGCTTACAGGTTCATCCAAGATTTATGGAATGATTTTTTTAGGGCATCATTAGTATCACTAAAAATAACCCCCTTTTCTCTTGCTCTAGCTTGTAAAAAAATTATATTTTCCCATGTGAAGGCTTGCAGGGTGTATCTTGCTGAAGATCTATGGAATAATTTTGCTAGATTTTCAGAAGTGTCAAATGAAATACCTCTGCTTTCTCCTTGTCTCTAACTCATATAAAATTCTAACGTTTATCTTCTCCCATGTGCAGGCTTACAGGGTGGATACTCCTGAAGATCTTAGGCATGTTCTTGCTTGGTGTACAGGTTCATGAAGGTCAGATGAACATGGTCAGACAAGCCGCTGAGGTAAGATTATAAACTACCTACTTTGGAGAGTTAGACCCAAGGGAATGGTATGATTGCACATAAGTATCTGTCTGAAAAAGTTGGCAACTGACAACTATCTACCTTATACTTGGCATGAGCTTGGCATTCTTTTGGCCAAGAATTTTTGGATGTCTTTCCTGCTTACAAGTCTTTGACCTATTCTATTATTTTGTTCATAACTTTTTGCTTCTTACATGTAGATTAAAAAAAGAGTAAGATTTTTGATAAATATATGTAAAATACAACCTGAAAACCCATTTTCTGATGCTCCATAGCTATTTTCCACATGCAATAATTAAAAAAATTGGAGAATAAATTTTAAACAGAATTCCAATAGAATGACCATTAAAAAAAAAAGTTGTACTCCTGGGGGTCCATACAATTGCATTTTAGCTTTGTCAGTAAATAAAATCAAGTTGCCATATCCTCAATGTTAAGCAGCTCAAACCAACATTAACATTAAAATTCGCCCCAATTTTCTTCCCCTCATTCAGACTGGAGTTCCCATCATCATTGTTCCTCTTCATCGGAGTCATCTGGATTACATCCTCCTATCCTTCATCTTTCATCTCTCTGGTATAAGACTTCCGTTCGTTGCCGCGGGAGACAACCTCAACATACCCATCTTTGGGTGAGTCATCAAGATTTGTATGCTAGATGTAATGATCTTACATGATTAGCATTCAATTAATTTATAGTGTGAAGTAAAATTGGGAAAGAGTGAGGTCAAGCATCCTGAACTGTTGGCCAATTTGTGGAATTGTACATGTATGCATTGCTATGCTCTCAAAAATTGGAGATGACCTTCAATTATTAATTTTTTTTTTCTCATCACGATAACTGCCAATTTGATTCCTGACTTATAGAATTGATGTGAGCTTGTATAAAAATGATATTTACACATAGAATTGATGAATAACATTGGTCAAGGCCCTATCAACTCTACAGTATACAATGTTGTTCCTTAAAAAAATGGAGCCCTCAAGACACATAATTGCTGAAAAGGATGTGAAGTAGATGAACAAAAAACAGGTTAAGAGGGAAATTAGAGAATTTATTTCCCAGCATCAATACCAAGATTCTGTAAATGATCGGCTTATTCCCTATACGTGTACATAATGTCTAAAAGTGGTGACTAGATTTGTGCAAGATTGAGATTGAATTGTTTTCTAATGAAAGAGGGTCAATGCACATGGACATTATGAAATATTTTTTTCTCTTTTTTTCGGGGATGAGGGCAGGCTAGATTCTTCCATCTTGATGACCTGACTTTAAAAAACTGAAATGAAATAAGAAAAGATCTTCACTTCTAAATTTTGGAATTGTTGTTGAAGTTGTCACAAATGATGGATCAAGAAAAATTTTCTTTTATTCTGCTGGTGATACACAAAGTAATTAACTGTACTTGACCTAGTTCAGATTCTAAATGATTTTTTGAGAGCGATATAACCTCCCAATCACTTTTCATCCTGTTGCTGCCAGACCCTGAGAATTCATGGGCGAGGAAAAAATTGGACCCAACATTCTCGCGTTCTGTACGAAGATATGATCACACCATCTACATGTATCGGTCGCGCTCGTATGGGGTAGACCACTGGGTCGGTGGACAGAAATTATAAAAACCGTTCAGAATCTGAACTACATAAGGTATATTGACCAAGTGTGTTCCACCGAACCAGTTGTCCTTGCTATATTGACCCATATTGAATTTGTATGTCCTTCCATGATCTGAATGTCATACCCACAATAGGTGGGTTTATTAATAGATCAAATCTTATGCAATCTATACTCTATACGCATGTGTTGTTCTTGACAACATGAAAGCTTGCTAGAGGCTTGCCTAACATATCAACAAGTAATGTATGCATGCTGGATTTCAAGTATGTTGTTGTTGTTCGTTGGCAAGAAACGTGCATAAAGTTGATTATATAGTAAACCCGGCCTATTGATCCATAATGGCCTACCGTCAATATGTTTATTTTCAAGCTTGGTTAGCCCCCCCCCCCCCCCCTTCCAAGGGGGATGTGTCTCCCATACATTTCTTTGCACTGGGTTTAAAAAATTACAGTCAAACGTGTCTATAGTGGTCAAAACCTGAAAAGGTGGCCACTATAGACAGGTTCTATAAACACACATTCGATCGTGAGCGAACGAATTTAGGTAACCTTTGTAGGCAGGTTTTATCAAATTACTGTCAAACCTGTCTATAGTGGTCGAAACCTGAAAAGGTGGGCGCTATAGACAGGTTCTATAAACACACATTTGATCGTGAGCGAACCAGTTTAGGTAACCTCTATAGGCAGGTTTTATAAAATTACAGTCAAACCTGTCTATTTTGATCAAAACCTGAAAAGATGGGCCACTGTAGACAGGTGGCCCCAATAGACATGTTCTTTGAATACACATTTTCATCTGGAGGAAACCAATTTAGGTGGCCACTGGAGGCTTGCTGTCACTATAGACAGGTAGTCCCTAAAACAGGTTTGACTGTAGTTTTACNACACAGTCATTATCAATATCATCTTTTCACAGTATATGGAAGAGATCTTGAGAGACAATCAGAACATGGAGTTCTTCATAGGTAAGATGGTCATACACATCAATGTCCCGAATCCTACATGGTTTCCGGCCAGAAATAACCATTTAGTGCTATTTACACATCTGTACATATGTCAATGTATTTGTTGCCAAAGAAAGTTTAAAGGTAGAATACTACTTTTGCAGCCTAAAATTTGACTTTCCAAGATTGTTGTGTTATGTTATGTTGAAGAGTACTAAATGTTAGAACTTATCACCAATCAATTAAGCACAAAGATAGATCATGATAGGCGCATTTATAGTTATTCCGCTAATAATTCTTCTATTCGGGCACCGAACTAATTCACCATACGTTCAAAGTTCAAAACAGCCGTTAACCCCTCGTTGACCAATAGCGCAAGAGTCTCTCTCAGTGAGTATTCTGCATGGTGCGGCAGTGTATTGAAGTGCGCACTGTACGTGCTCCTACGTTGTGTGTGTATGTGTGGTACCGGAATACGCTAGGAGTATCGCGATACCGTTGGTTTCAAGATGAATTATGATAGAACAGATTTTTATTTGAATTAGATATTCTGGACTACATTCGACCAAAATACTTCGGAGAGGTTATTATTTTGGCATATCTGAGGTACACAACAAGTTGTAAGCATAACCGTAATATGTGCAAATGTAGTTTTCTACCTTTAAGTAGTGTTGAGTTTAGAAGGTGACCTCATATTTATTTCATTTATCCATTTAGGAGTTTTCTTTCATTAGGGTTGCTCCGTCATAGTTTGAATTCTATTTTGGGTGGAGAACTTATAGGGAAAGATTCTGAACCAGTAATGCATTACAGAATATATAGCACCTGTGCTTTGTTTAATACAAAAGAATCAAGTGGTACCTGCAAGTAATGTTCCAACCTTAACACTTACTGGCTGCCGTGTGGTTTTGGGATAGACAGACCCCAAGTTATAGGATTCTAGAGGTAAATCTATCCTCCCTTCATCCCTTTATGCTTTTTCAAAATATTTGTTTTTACAAACCAGCATGCAAGCACACAACTTTTGCCTTAAACAATCATATTCAAACAAGTTCTCAATAAAATTTGTCAGTGTATTTGTCACACTGCAGGGTTTTTTTGTTCAAAGCAACAATTCTGTGTTGATATTTCATATTGTGAAACCACAGACATATGTAGTGTCAGGATTTGAAGGTTAAAAGCATAACAACTAATTATCATAAGTTTCTCTTCTTTTTTAGAGGGAGGAAGATCAAGAAGTGGCAAAGCTCTTGCACCAAAAGGAGGTCTCCTCTCATGTGTTGTGGATGCATATAGGGATGGTGAGTACAATGTGCAAACTCCCTTATTACAGCTTGTTCAAAGGGTGGTGGCCATCATGGCCCCCTTGATATTTTGATTTGCTGTACCTCTGAAAATTTGTCTGTGCTCTGAACAATTGTACGTATTTTTCTGTCAAAAGTTTTGCACAAATTTTTAGACCATTTTGATGAGCGCTTCCTTGTCAAAGAAGCCCAGGTAAATTGTTAATCCCATAGAAAAACAGACATCAGATGCATAAGGAGTATATGCATTGTAAAAAAAAAGTTAATAATAATACATGTGTATTAAAAAATGAATGTGCAAAGTCACTTTTTTAATTAAAGCAATAAATACTAACTGTCACACGGACAGTGAAGGATCATAAAGGAACACACAGTCAATGTATATTGTGATATAGTTGTAGTTTTAGTTATTCATATTTCCATTTAGCTGCATCTATATCAAGCCCTAGAAGACTGTAAAAGTGAGGATTTTCATTTTAAGTTGTCGCAAGTGCATCTCCTGCCTTTTGTAACCTGGGTGTAGAGCGGCAATCACTGTTTCATATCTCATATATGATATCTTTCTTATTGCAGATATCATCTCGGATGCATACATTATCCCAGCATCCATGAGTTATGAAAAGATCCCTGTAACCCGGGTGTAGTGCAGCAATCACTATTTCTTGTCTCACAATATATTATCTATCTTATTATTACAGATATCATCTCCGATGCTTACATTATCCCAGCATCCATGAGTTATGAGAAAATCCTGGACGGAAACTTCTGCAATGAACAGATGGTAAGAAAATTCATATGATTGTGTCTTTGATACAATATGTGCTCCTGTGCCATTAGGAGAGGGCAGTTGGATAGCAACTCAGATGTTGTGGTTAGCCGATTATCAAATGTAAAATATTTGAAAATGCATGAATACCTTTTTTTCCACTAATTCTATTCTTTCATTTTCATGCACACATTGATAATGATAATGATAATTATGATACACAACATTTATGTAATTCTGAATGAGAATTGTTTCTAAGCGCTCAGTGCATTATTAAAGAGCTATGGCAAGGCTACCATTTGGCGCTCACTGCATTCCAGGAATTTCTTCCTACTAGTACCCAATCACCCATTCAACAATGTTGGTAGATTTCTTGCTGAAGGAAAATACTGTCATGGGTTAAGTTATATCTAATGATGACAAAGACACAGAATAATAGACTCAATAAATGGCATGAATATTATTATGTCAAAGAATTTCATTGAAACAAAAGCATACAAACCCTCTATAACTCTCTCTCTCTCTCTCTCTCCTACTAGGGAATGCCAAAGAAAAAGGAATCCTTCTTCAATGCGCTATCAGGCATCTGGAAAGTCTTCTCAAATGGATTTGGTAATGTGAGGGTGGACTTTGCTCAACCGTTCTCATTGAAGGTAATTATGCAGCCCAATTTGTGGAATATTTCTGCAAATTGTATATTAGCTTTTCAATTCTTGTATGGTAGTACATGTATAAAAGTCTTGTGTAAGTTCATGGCCATGTTGTTATTTTTTTTAATCCATCAAAGCAACATGCAAAATAAGAATTTGTTTTTGTGAAATATTGAATATAAATGATGACAAATTGAGAATAGATAAGATTATTTTGAACAGTCTGAAGTTAATAGAAGTGTATGAATAATTATATAATATTGGATGGCAATAAATGGAATACCAGGGATTATTATCTATATGAGAGTTTTAAGCCGTACAATATCAAGCCATATTGTACGGCTTCAATTTTACGCTTGCGCAAAGCAGTGACCAGCCTTCTGGTATATGTAAAGATAATAATAATTATATTGGATGGCTTCATT
>BQKZ01014011.1:0-10923 GCA_036244855.1 Temnopleurus reevesii | reverse complement strand
CTTCCCAAGACTAAATTCCTGGAGCTAATATTGACCAAAACATGTTGAAATTGACTGTAAATCTGATATTTTGACAGAGCAATCCTTGACTGTATAATAACCAGGGTGGCATACAGCACCAGACATTGTTGATATTGATGATTATCTGATGTGTAGGATAGGAAACAATATCAAACGATGAGACGAGACGACCAAAGGCCAGTGCAAATATATGGAGGTCAGGGAGAGAGAATCCACTATTTGGTAATGGTTGTCGAATGTTTGGACTTGGAAACGTGCATTTTCTGGTGGCTTATAAGTACGCTCTCCGAGAGGCTATGTGCATGGTGAAATTTTCTATCAGAGTGGTGTTTCACCAAGTAACGAAAGACACTAAGAATGACTTTACGCACGACTGGTATCAGTTCTTGTGTTGAATGATCAAGAATCTGATGCGTTTTACACTCATTATCGTAGTCCAGTCTTTATTAAAGTCGTGCGTAACTTTCAGATCGATTTGGTAAAACACTGTTCAGGTCGTGAAATTTTTCAATAAGGGACGTTAAGATCATGAATTGTGACGCAAAGTTTTTGACCCAGAATGCGAGTTTGGGGATCTGATGGGCAACCCAAGACGCAAACTTTGCGACCACTAACCTCGCGCCATTTAGGCCTATGGTTGCGAACTTGGGGTCCTGAGACACAAACTTTTGTCTCACGGCTATTTTCTACCAAGTTTCTACCAAGCTGTTCATAGAGTTACGCACGACTCTACGTGTAACACTGGTGACCCTTCCTTTCACTCGATAATCCCCATGTCGTTGAGGAAGTGCCATAGATCAAAGATCGTTCGTAGAGTCGTGCGTACCTCTACTAAACGCAAGGCGGTGTTTCACCAATAGACATTAAGAGCGACTTTATGAACGACCGGTGATCGTTCTTGTGCGTAATAATGATCAATTATTAAGCACAAAAACGTATACCAGTGGTTCAAAGTTTTTCTTGACTTGGTGGAGCCACACGTCGGTAACTTCACGGCTCAAATCGCAAATTTCATGACATGGTCGTAAACTTCTCGGCACACACGACATGTTGGTTGTACGTAGGAAGCACCATACAGATATTTCCTCAGCTCACATCACGACTACCGTTGGAAGTGTTACCAGAATTTAATGAAACCAATATGGCATTCCTTCCCCGCTAATGAAGGCTTCATTCATGAAAAAGAGGTGTTAAAAGTGACACTTTTTGCCCGAACTTCGAAAATCAGAACATTGTTCCTCTTTGTAAAGTATGCAGCATATTTAGGGGGGGGGGGGGNCCCCCCCCCCCCCGCCACACACACACAAATACGCACATGAAAGTCAACGGCTGAGCCAGTGCCGTAAAGGTCCCCGCTGGGGTGTGGTAAAACATTTTTTGTGTTTTTTTTTCGTTGTGGGGCTCGAACCCGCGCCATGAAGGATCGCTTCATGCCGAGTTATTAGATTTACCGAGTGAGCTGCTCGCTGCTTTCAACCTATGGACGGATTTATAAGATATCAAACATTGAACCTGATCCGGCAACTGTGACATTTTCTTTCCTGTGGAAAGATGTCAAAGGATTTGTTCGTGGTTACCGACAGTCCTAACAAATTAAATGTCATAATGTTCGTCGCTCAATAGGAGCCGGTAGTCAGCTCAGTCGGTAAATCTTGGCCCTGGAATAAAGCGATTCATTCCTGGCATATGTTCGAATTCCACAGCTGCCACAATTCTAAAATATTTCGTAAAATCTTGCACAGTGAGGAAAAGTAGCAATATTGTACCTTCCTGAAAAATATGTAGTAGAAGTAGTATTCATATAAATGTGTATCAATTTTAACTTAGTTTGAAATTAGCTCTAAATGAACCATATAATGAGAGTAGTATGAATCCCCCCCCCCCCTCTTTTTTATATTAATAGTGAACAATTCTTTATACAGTGTTATAGGGACCGTTGAACTGGGGATGGGGCTGGGGATGTATCCTCTCACACTCATATTTTCAGTTTATATGCGCAAGCCCATGGGAATGTGTAAAGGTTAGTAATATTAGTCACCCCCCCCCCTTCTGTGACAGATTGAATTGATATGATTTATTGAAATTTCAACATCGGAGCTAAAGTTGATACATGTGAATTTACAGAGTAAAAGCTGTGGCCTCTGCTTATGACGCTTACGAGTGTTTAGAGTAGCCTAACGAACACGGGCAAACAAGCAAATAAACAAACAAAATAAGACCACAAACTTGTTGGGCATAAGTTAATGCAGAACGCAAATTTGTCATAGGGACTTTGGGGTGGGGGTGCCTCGATACATTACATTGTGCAATATAGCTTAGTTTTATTCAGCTTTTGATTGACAAAATAAAACGAAATATAAAAAGAAATACAAAATAAAAAGTAATATTCTAATTGACACCTGAAACCAGGATAATTGATATATCATCTCCTTATCCAATAATGTTGAATAGCAAACAGGGGCCTTTAACATAAAAGAGATTGCGATCAATTGCAAATTTTTAGTACATGATTTCCCATAGACTTATGACTGATACATCAATCGCACGATTTTATTGTAAAGTTCTATGGGCCCAGAACTTTCAACAACGAAAGAAATATGTGACGGGTCGGTAGACGATGATAATGACTTTTTTTTAAAGCGAAAACACAAACTAGACATCAGACGGATTATTCTAATCGCTTAGGAGTTGTTATCTCTGTCTGAAAACACATTTAGGTGTTTGTTGAACAATCCCACGCAAAACTTGACAGAATCAACACATATAATGTCGGGTAATTTATTTATTTTGCCTATTTTTAATGCCATCCTAATCGATTTTTTTTTCACTTCTTAATGGAAAGGAGGTATGATGTCGGACTAACTTCCTTAAAAAAAAAGAAGAAAAAAATTTGAAAAGAAAAAAAACGGCGAAAAGAAAGAAAAAATGTAAACCATTTTGTCTGGACAGATAAAGTGCCGATTGCTTTTGCAATTCTCCCAACCATCCGGCAAAAACTTTTCTCAAATCGGCGTGTCAGATTGCAAAATATATGAATATTCATTAGCGTGATGTGGTAAAGTTAGTCCGCAGATATAACATAAATCTCCATAGATACACGAATTATTCCTCAAAAATCCACATAAGGTTCCAAATTTTTGTGTCATAATTCTCAGTAAATTTAAAAATGATGAAATATTGGTTATTACTTGTGAAATAACATCGATTTGGTAAATTTATAGATTCTTAAAAATAGTTCCGTCAACACCACTCCGAGCCGACAGCGGACAAGTATTATCTCTCCACCCACCAATCTTTCGCATACATTGGGCCCTGCGACTCCCTCAATTTGTGCCACGGAGATTTGTCTTTCTGACGCCCGTACCGCGGACAATGGATCGAGCGGTGTGTTAGCGGAATTCGCAAGAGTGGATACCCCAGTACTGCAGCGCTAGGAGTCTGACGGCTAGCCGAGGAGCATATTTCATCTTCGGCAGGCAAGGAGCCTGGCCAGATTCATTCAATTTAGCCTTTCATTGTTGAAAGGACTTTATTCTAGACTTGTGTAGATATTAATATTGAACTATGAAATACAGAGAAGTACTTGAAAGGCACACTTTTGTGTGTCTCTCGCTACTTTTAATTTTCTTCGCATACTGGGCCGATGCCGCGGTGAGTAAAATTTACATCCATTCAATTCATAAAAATCATTATTGATTCATATATGCTTTTATTTTTATCATTATATATATCGTAAATTAACATAATCTGGGTTCTTTAGCTCACAAAATACAAAGAATATATTGATTCCACTGTCAATGCTTTTGGGGAAATTCGATCAGCAAGAATAAAAATGCGACAAAAAGATTGAAGTTTTTCGAAGGGTTTTGGATGATGGTCGAGTCGCGGGGTAAACGCTTTCCTCACTGGGTCAACATATTCCAAGACGATTGGTAGTCCTGGTAGTGGTGGTATTTTGTAAAGTTTTCGTAAAGTGCGCCTTTAATATTCCTATTTTTGTTTTGTTCATTAAAGATAGATATAAATTTCCTATATGTCACCATTGATTATAAAGTCTGTTATTCATGGGATGGGAGGGGAAAGTATGACCAAGTTTTGTTTTCTAAATAAAATTAGCTGCCATCTTATATCATTTTCCTTTCGATCTCCATTTAAATACATTTTTGATTAAGTCCATGTAAGATTTACTGATGCTTTCAGCTTTTCAATATAAGAATAATTAGTATAAAGGTATATAACAATTATATTGAGGGTTATAATTCAGTTTATTATGAAATGTAGCGCATCAGGGCCTGTCAATCTACTTTTTTGTTCAGTTTACACCTATTTTATTTCTCATTCTAGATATCCAGATTATTTGGAAGAAATATCAAAATATGATTTCAATCATACATTATATGAAGTTTAAAAGTAATGACAAGTAGAAGAAGGTGATAAAAATTTGACCACATAATAAAATAACCTGATTGACCAACAGGGTCTGCAATGCACAACTAGACGGTCATGCATATATGCAAATGGGGCGGAGCCTAGCCGCCATCAGGCCCCGCCCCCGTAGGCCTCTGAACTGCTGTTGAGGTCATGGCTATGTTGGATGCCAATGGGTGCGTGCAGTTTGCTTGACTTTAGAGCACTGCTGTGCAAACTTTATGTGCTATCTGAAACCAACTACAATTTCCTCGGTGAAACAAAGTAGTCAGTGTGGGTGAATTTTTAACTCCCTAAACCACACAGGAAACTGTTGATTAGATGTGATACTGGTATGCAATGAGTTAATGGTTTTTCAATTTTCTCTGGATATGATTAATTTGCTTTGTATCAAAATAAGACAGAAAAAGTGTTGGAGGAGAGATGTAATGGGTGTTATGAAATGGACAGGGATAGTTTGTACATATTTTTTATGGGATAACCTAAAAATTATTTTTTTGAAATGGGTTTTTGATATAATTTTAATTTAGACTTGACAAAATTTTTCTTTACTCATTGTTAATTTAGATCAAGTATAATTTGTTTGGCCAATATTGGTTACCTGATATAATCTTTAAATTAAAGAACCATGCCTACATATAGTCATTCATCATTTCCAATTGTAATATTAAAGATGGTTTTAACTTATAATTTGCTTATTCAAATACATTTGAAAGTTACACACAAGTAGTATTTATTGATGAAGATATGAACTTTAATTTACCATAATCCTATAAGAGGAAATAATAATTAAAAAAAAAAGAATATCAAAATTGTAATATTTGTATTTGGACGAAATAACAAATTAGGCTACAGTTTGAGACAGGAATTTTCATCATTCCAAAGGAATTTTTGGAGCCTACTTCTTGGTCCCTAGTTAGCTCCAATCTGGAAGGTTTGTCCAGATGGTCTCTATTTTCCAGGGCTTTAGCATTTGGTCCCTCTTGTCACTTCCATCAGTGCACAGAGGTGCATTTTGATGGACCAAAGCCAAGACATTTTTACCCAAAACAGGTTTCTTATTAACTCACATTAGGATACGTTTCCATTGCTGATCAGCTCAAACTGATTGAGCGAAATTCTCGAAACGTATTGTAAGTCTTGTCTCAGAAACATTATGAAGGTTCTCCCAGCCAATTTCTTACTACTCCCAAGCGATAATACGATGATATGACCATTCACATCGACCATTCACATCGATTAAACTAAACTATTTGAACTGAATTCTCAAAACTATCTGTCATTTTTTTCTCACAAACATTTTAAAGATCCTCCCAGCCACTTTCCTACTTTTTGCAAGCAATATAGCGATTTGCTACTTCAATTTCACCAAAATTGTGTATACAATCAGGTGCTTTAAATGGTAATTTGGAAATTCATTCATTGAACTTTATTGGCATGAAAAGTTAATATTTTGTTCATATAAAGAGAAATGCAAATCTGTATGTACATTCATATCATATGAAGCAAATTATACAAGTCATAAGTCATATTAAAAGTAAAACATTAAATTGTTTTTATACTAATTGCAAATAAATTAACTGCAGGTACAGGAACCATGGCCATGATTTTCATCAAAGATATCAAAGAAACAAAGGCTTAATTTTTTATGATGATATCTTGGATGATATCTTGGGGTGTCATAATTTTGTCTATTTTGGAAGACTGGGTTTTTCCACGATTGATCTGCATGGCAGTGGGAATACAGCATTACTTCACATTAGTAGTCATTATCGAGAGCCCTGCCTTCTTATTTGAACCCAATTCAGGCCAGGAGTTCTTTTTACCATCTGGTTCTAATTTCCATCTTGTTCTCTACCAGTTTTCTGGTATTTCTTGGCCTCCCTCATGAGCACGGACCAAGGAGAAATTGGTATACCAATGGTCTTGTTCACAAATTGGTAGGCCAACAGTAACGGCATCAGGTATCTTCATGCACAATGCGGAAACCATTATTGGCATCTATGAACTATATGTCACAGAACATTATTGTAATCTTATTATTTCGCTTAATTCAGGAATAGAGAGTTATACTGTATAGTGGAAAATTTTGGCGGGGTTTAATTTTCGTGCTTTTCGCAGTGAAATGGATGACCGCGAATTTAAGACCTTCGAAAATAATCCTTCGGAATTTGTACGAAAGTCTACAAATGCAATACTTTACACATTGTGTTTTGACGTGGCACAACATCGCTATCAAAGTTTCAATGTTTCAATTGCAGATTTGTGCTTTTAATCATAATCCCAGAATATACTGTGATTAAATGGTCATTCTTTATACTTATTCTGCATTTAAAAGTTTGCTCAGTAATCACTTTTTGGTTAGGTACGGGATTTTATACTTTTTTTCATGGATTATACCCACGAATTCAATACCCCGCGAAAATGGTCATGGACTAACCAACCGTGAAAAATTAACACCAAGAAATTATCCCGCTATACAGTAACAAAGAAAGTTCCAGTTACAATAATTCTGAATAAAATATCTGTTTCTATATGAACCTGCCTCTTCAAGGAGCTATTATACCAGTATACCATCATCATGCTCATAATACAGGCTCTCTATTTTCCAATTGTGGCAAATATGTAAATTGCGCACTAGGGAGCACTTTACCAAAATATCCTGATGTCTCAATTGCTTGGGCATGTTTTGAAATCAAGTTTCCTTTCCCCTCCCATTTGATATTTCATCCAGAGAACAGATGGTACTGGAACTTTCATCAAACTAATATAACTTTTTTATTTGAATATCCAAAATGTAATATAGTTACAAACCAGGAGGGGCAAATGATTTTTAGGTGGGAGGTGAATGAGGGCAAATACACACACACACATATGTATGTACTCTCTCATGCACACACAGACACATTTGTCAAAAATAATAGAAGGGGGCGCCCCCTTGGTTCTGCTGTGAAATATCAAGCTATTGCCCTCCCTGCCCCCACCCCCTTCCAAGATCCTATCGGTCTATACTGGATCTTCCAGTCTAAATTATTACGATTGTATATTTCTAAAGTCAAGTGGCCGATCTATAAAAAGGTTCATACCCCACCTGGCAAAGTGGTTTTATGGGTCATGAGAAGGGGCCTGATCAGTATAGCTCGCATTCCACAGGGTATAATTATTGACGGGGAGAGAAGGGACAAGGGAATGCCTTACATCAATGGGGGCATTCACACTACAAATTAAAAGTGATGTAGATAGCGATCAGAACATTGATGTTATTCAGCCAGCATTCACACTACAAATCAAACATGATTTGGATAGTGATTCAAACATCAATGTTATTCGGCCAGCGTTCACACTATGGATTAAATGTGCTTTGGATCACGATTCGAACACTGATGTCATTTAGACAACGTTCACACTACGAATTAAACATGATTTGGGTCGCGATTCGAACATTGATGTTATTCAGCCAGCGTTCACACTACAAATCAAACATGAAATGGATAGCGATCTGAACACTGATGTTATTCAGCCAGTGATCACACTAGAGAGGTGATTAAAATCGAGATTCAGATTTTGAGCCTTGAGGGACTTACAGGGGAGTGCACTGCACATGCCTCAACTGTCAAATAAAGGAAATAGAAGTCAACAAAATACATGACAAATAAATAAAAGTACACTGCAAAATACTTCTCAGACAGTAAAAAAAAATAAAGCGATTGCCGGATCAAACTCAAAGTAATCGATGCACAAATGTATTCGTACTGCAGATATTCTCGTAACATGCAGTGCATTGTGGGGAATTAAATCAATGTCCAAATCACCCTACCATTCGCGCTACAGTCGATGGAGTGATACTTCCAAATAATCACACTCTTGTGTTTTTGACACCTGGGATAAAACAAAGAGATAACAAGTCAGAAAGATACAAAATCTTAAATGATTGTGGCTTGTGTTCTCTTTAAATTTAAACAAGATTTGAAAATAAAATTTGCGTCATGACATAACTCAAATGTCTTCTTTAAAAACATATTTCATATTCCATTTCAAATCCAAGTGTGCTTTTAATACTTTAGATTTGTATTTTCATTTTTGTTTGAATTCAAATAATATGTAGGCCTATATAATATTTAATTTCATTTTTTTTTTTTTCTTGTTTCTTCTCTTACAGGCTTGTGTAGGATGTCTCTCAGCAACATGTATATGCAATGGAACAAAGGGAGAGAGGGTAAGAATCTTATTGGTTTATTGAAATAAATTCATTTAGGATGATGTACATGATTTGATACATAACATTAGGGGGACTGTGCTGGAAGCATAAGGCCAGCAGGGACTAAGATTTAAGGCGAGTGAGAAACGATGCTCTCCTAAAGCTCCCCTTAAATGCTTTTTGGGAGAGTGATGTATAGAGCCCCTTGTTACCCCAATCTTAAAACAGGAAGCCCAAATGTAGCTCCCCTAAAATTCCCCCTAAGAGCATGGAAATTTATACTCAGAGCAGCTGGGAGAGCTATGCACAGGTATGTGCAGCGCTCTTGCAATTTTTAAAGCTCATTTCTTGGGCCAGCCCCCCCCCCCTGTGTTTTAGTTAATACTTGCAAGCCAATGGGAGTGTATAAAATTGTAATACACAGCCGCCACTGCAACAGTCCCCTCTCCTCCCCACTTTCATTTTTTTTCTGCTGTTCCTGTAGTACACAGCAAACATGAATCTTAATTAGTTGCCAATATAGCAATCTTCCAAGGCCATGTAATATAGACTTACTCCCTTTTTTGCTCTTTATTAAGAAACCAGTGATGGGAAAGAGCATGTGACCTTTTGAAATTTATTGCAATAAAAGGAAAAAAATTATTCCTTTTCAAGAAAATAGAAAAGTAGAAAATTAGAAATGTATCACCGTGGTTCAAGAGTACAAATAGCCAGTGACATTTTGATACAACCTGTTATCAAAGGCCTACTCCCTCGTGAATATTAGATTTGCTTGCTGAGCTTAACGAAGAGTTCAAATTGACACTCGTTTGTTCAGGGAGCTGGGCGCTGTGCTCCTGTGAAGAGGGCATTATCGGACCAGTAAGGGGCACAGATATTGGGTGTCGGATCGCAACAAGACAGCTAAATTCAGTTAACACTTTCAGTCTGGCTTTTTCGGTATACATCGCAGATGATTTGGAGTCTGCGGTAGCACTTGCGGTTAGGGTTCTGAGTGGGCGAGAGGATGGGTTTAATCAGGATAGTCTAGGGTTTGTTTAAGAACGGGGTATGGGGATGTTAATGCATGGCATACGCCTAGTGCAGATAGTTTGTAGTTTTGAAGTTTGAAGGTTTTGAGTAAGGTTAACACATTTATTCCCCCTATAAAGACAATTGATTTGATGATATTGATGCACATATTAATGTTTTTTCCTGAATTTTAAATGTAAAAAGTACCCCCCCTAGTTTTCTTTGTGATATTTTGAATGCAAAAGCAGAAGAAGAAGAAGAAGAAGAAGAAGAAGGAAAAGAAGAAGAAGAAAAGGACAATTTAACAAAAATAATTGGAATCGGGATTGCATCCATTCAGTGTTCTACGTCGGACAGGCCTCAGGCAACCATTCTGGTTGTCAAGAGCAGCCTTTGTGTTATAGAGTACGCACGAAGTTCACAGCTATTAGTAATGATGTGATGGTGTTACTTTTGCTTCACAATGATTCCCCTGTGCTCTCTCTCTATTTCAATTCATGAAAATATGGACAATATATTGTACAACCATTCTGTCCTCCATAATATCGAGACCTGTGTTTTCACGAAGTGACAGTAGCCAAAGGGTAATGTTGCACAGAACCAGTTACCATTTCATTCAAACATGTACTTCAATAATTCTGAATTTTCATGTATTTCAATAGGAATTCCATTGGATTGGGATTTCCATGTCATCAAATTGAATGCATTTGAGACATGTATATAGCACTTTGAAGCTGTTTCGAATTATTAAAGAGCTATTTGTATTTTATGTGTCATTAGTATTATTATTATTCATGCAAATTGCAACAACACTCTAAAAGTCTCTATGGCTACCACCACTTCATGAAAATACACATGATATATTGTACAACCATTTTGTCCTCAATAATATATCCAAGATACATAAAGAGAGAATCTAGGCTAGATCCACATCCCACAGTAGATTTTCAAGACACCTGCATAGTTGCTATTCTGCAGTTATGCACATGATCCCTGTGTATGGAGTTCATGATCCCAGTAGATTCCCTTCGATGCCACACCCATCCTCTTTGAGCTCCGACAAGGTCGAAATATTGACCCATCGGTAGCCTCCTTGCTCAGCAGGAAACCAAATACCAGATTGTTTAAAGATGATATATTTTCTGGCTGTTCGGATCGTCCGTGTATTTTCATAAATTTCATCTTTGAACCTGTTTTGATTCAATTACAGATCCACTTTTTTTTTGTTCTGTTGGAGTGGAAAATTTGAGATTTGGGTTAAAAGG
>BQKZ01014009.1:0-10899 GCA_036244855.1 Temnopleurus reevesii | reverse complement strand
ATACGTTTTACTATTATTGTTGCTACTTACATTCATGTAGAGTGCATTGAGTTGTGGTTCTAGGTAGATAGACTTTGGATTTTTGAACTTGCTGTAGAGATTCAAGTGGACTAGAAGTGACCTGAAAAGAAAGAAATAAAATGATAATAGTAGTAATCAAAACAATTATAATAATAATATTATTATAATTAAAATTATTATAATTATAATAATTTCTCATAAGGGGCTTTTTCCCATTATTACCCCAGTCAAATCAACTGCACAGAGTGCGTTTCCTTAGCTGCCTGGCGAGATTCCACAAAGTCAGCCTAAATTACAGTGGTGACAACAATCTTCATATCCTACCAGCTACCCATTTAAATACATGTACCTGGGTTGAGCGCAAATCTTACTTATTGACTGGTCTCTTCTTCTTTCCCTTCTGATCGTCATTTTCATCCTCATCATCTGATTGGCTGTTCATTTCACCTTTGACCTGTCTGAGATCCTGTGTGGGGGCGCTGTTCACATCTGTTACGTAGAACTCATTCCTGAAAGAATAAATTGAAAGAAGAGATTTTGAGAATTAAACTGTTTTTGTGTTTTAAAATGCATCTTCTCATATGACAATATCACATAATATTGTAGCAATATTGAATGGCCTCAGGGCGACACAACAAATATTGCCCAAATCGCAGGTGACTGTTGGTTTGTCATCTAAATGTCTCTTTGCACACTATTGTGATATCATCAACACGCATCTTCATCAAGATCGCGTTATTAGCAACTTGCTAAGTTTGCGCATTTAGTGGCGCAATGATATATGCACTTGATTTTTACAAGAAATTCACCATAGACTTTTCTGAGCGGGCAATACATGAAAATAATTGACGGGGCAATTATGCTTTCGATCCAAATCGGGCGATATGGTTTTAAAGTTGCCTTGCTCAGATGTCTGATGCGGTTAATAATCATTGATATTTCCATTAAATATATCTATATGACTCTGAAAGAGTGTTCGGTCCAATCGAACCAATTCAAGAATCAATTGAAGAGAACAGAAGCGAATTGACTGTGATGACCATTTTGGGGGTTCTTTTTATTGATTGATTGATTGAATTACACATTTATTTCCTTTTTTTCAATAACATAATCAATGCAAAATAACATGACAAAGTAGTAAATCAAAGGGAGACGAGTACGCTTAAGGCACAGCTTGAGTTGGGATCGCCTTCACAACAAACAAATTTAAACAAAATAATCTATTTAAGAAGAGTTATTTATTATTTATTATCATTTAAAGAGGACAAAAACGAATGAAAGAATAAACAAGATGGTGAAAGGGGAAAAACAGTTTTGAAGGTATAGATGGTGAGAAAGAAGAAGAGGAAGATGAGAAGAATAAGAGAAGTTTGTCATTATTATAAATTAATAATCTATTTAAATAATCTATTTAAAGAAGAGTTATTTATTATTGATTATCATTTGAAGAGGACAAAAACAAATGAAAGAATAAACAAGATTGTGAAAGGAAAACAACTGTTTTGGAGATAATAAATGGTGAGAAAAAAGAAGAGGAAGATGAGAAGAATAAGAGAAGTTTGGCATTATTCTAAATTAATGAATGTCGATAACAAGCCTAACTCTCCCCTGGATAAAATCTATAAAACCACATGATCATAAAACTCTCACATGATCATCATAAAAATAATCACATGACGATCACATGACTTACTTCATGAACCTCAGTAAAATTGGTGACAGATCCCTGGACCGGGCCTCGGCTCTCTCAACAAACCCCTCCATCGTCTTCCAAAGGAGGCGGCGGAAATTTGCATGGTCGGGCCGATCGGATTTCTGACTTTCATCGTCATAGCAACGGGTAAAGAGCTCTTCCATGGTGGATGGCTGTGATGTTGAACTCGTGGGGGCGCCACGCAGGGTTTGATGGAATGATGCTGAGCGGTGGTAGAAGAGGTGGTCTTCGTTTAGCTTGGCGGCATTTTGCAATGCTTCGACATAGACACTCCAGAATGTAGTCTTATCCAAACCATAGGCGTGTGTTCTGCAAGGAACAAACAGAGGATCATTTGTGACAAAAAAAACTAAGGATTGATGCGAAACAGTTAAAGAAGAGGTGCTCTTCATTTTAAATTGGCGGTATTTTGCAATGCCTCCACATACACGCTCCAGAATGTAGCTTTATTCAAGCCATAGGCGCAAGTTCTGCAAGGAACAAACAGAGGATCATTTGCGAATAATTTTGTATGATTGCACATTTGAAAAATAATAATCAAGGCAATATATCTGTGATCGGCTGCCCCTCACATTGGGTGACTTCAAGTACGGTGTTGGGTGTTGGTGTTGGTGTTGAGAGAGCAAAACGGTCCGTAAACCGAGCTCAAACACCGTTGGTCAGTTTACAGAAGTGATACAGAAATACGTCAGAATCTTGCGAGGTCCACCCCAAACACCGACAGTCTTTAAGTTTGGTGTTGAGGCTGGTGCTGGTTTTGCTGCAACACCAACACCAGCATCCAACACCATACTTGAAGTCACCCATTCTGTTCTGTCTATCTCTCCATCTCCTTTTCATTTTGCATATGCTTAAGATTCTGCTATCAAAAGCTCAAGCTCTTTTTTACTTCATTTTACTCCACAGCTCTCCATTAACTGTTAAGCAGTTTCAGCAGTTTTCTTTACTGTAGAGTGGGATAATTTTGCAGCGTTAATTTTTCGAGGTTGGTTAGTCAATGAACATTTTCGCGGGGAATTGAATTCGCGGATACATTTCATGAAAAAAAGTAACACCTCCCGACCTGACAAATCAAGATTTTTCAAGAAATAGAAAGTGATTACTGTTTTAAAATAATGTTTTTAAATGCCGAAAAAATGATAAAGAATGATCGTATAATCATAGCATAATCTGAGTATGATTAGAAACGCAAATGTGCAAATGATTGAAACATTGAAGGCGTTATCGTGCTACTTCAAAACGTACTGTGCAAAGTACTGTGCGTATTAACTTTTCGTACAAATTTTTAAGGATTATTTTCGCGGGTCTAAAATTAGCAGTCGGCAATTTCACTGCGAAAAACACGAAATTTAAATTCCTTGCGAAAATTTTCCGCAATACAGTATTTGAATACTCACTTGATGGCATCTGCGAGAGGGTCCCACATAAGCTGGAAATTAACATAGAGCTGCCCAAGCAGAAAGCGAAGAGGAACCTTGTCAAGTGGAAAGGAAAAGAATGAAAATATTTAGTATGCCCATGTTGGCATATCTTATCAGTAGTCTTCTAACTAATAATTAGGCATACAGCATCACATTTTCTACCGTTTGTTGTACTGTACAGGGCTCAAATTCTTTGTGATTTTTGTTTTCTTCCTTGGGGTTTTATACATGTACATTTATTTTTTCAAGTCTTTATATTGGCAATAAAATGAAGGTCAAATAATTTTATTTTTCTACTCATATTTGGAATTTTATGTCAGATCATTCTAAAATTATATTTAACATCAAATCTCTTCCATAACCACTATGGAAGAAAACTTAAATATGAGTATTTGAGACTACTATTTCATTTGTTGACTCTCTGGGGTGTTGTTCGAAAGTTGCAATCGATAGCAAGTTAAAGCTGATCGGAATGCACCAATCAAAATCATTGTTTCATGCGCGTCTTGCTAAAATCGCGTACAATGCATGTTACAGTTTGAAATTGATTTGCGATCAATTGCAACTTTGTAGTTACACCCCCTAAGTCTTTCAATAGCTTGAATTCCAAACTTAAAATTGAAAACTTGAAATTCCAAAACAATAAACAAATCAGAACCCAAAATGTAATAAATAGAAAGAAGACTGTGTGCATCCTACCTTTTCAAAACCCTTTGGTATGTTGTGCTTCACCACTCCATGCCTTAGGTTGCCAATGCACTTTAGCTTTTCTCGATAGGTTTCTATGGTAACGGGAACCTCTTCGGCTTCGAGACAAAGTCTGAAAACTGAAACCTGTTGAAATGCCTGGAATGTAATGAACCATAGTAGTAAATAATAATAACAATAATGATAACAACATTTACATAGCGCTTAATAACAAGTGTTTCTAAGCGCTCTGTGCATTATTACCCGGCTATAGCATGGCTACCATTTGGCACTCACTGCATTCAAGGAATTTATTCCTACCGGTACCCATTCACCTCACCTGGATTGAGTGCAGCACAATGTGGATAAATTTCTTGCTGAAGGAAATTGATGCCAAGGGTAGGATTCGAACCTACGACCCTCGCGTTGAAAGGCGAAAGTTAGAACTACTACACCACGACACCTCCAGAAATGAACAATTTAACTCATTAATCGCTTCTGTCGACGCTATTTACACTAGCAGCACTAGACCATCTGTCTCGCGCCTCTTAATACTAGGTGACTAGAGCGATGGCATTCTTAAATGCTATATATCATTATTATTAACTGTTTGCATCTCTTTTTGAGCTTTTTCTTAGTCTTTTTAAGGACTAGTTCTTTAACCCTAAAAAAGGCCGGGGGAGGGGGGGGTTGAATCAACCCCCCCTCGACATTTTCCGCGATAACGCCGCCACGCGAAATTCTTTTACTGCGCCGCTCCATGACTTTTTACTTTGAAGCCTCGCGCAACTTTTGATACCATTTTCGCGAAAATCAGGCGTACCGATACGACGCTACGCGACTTTTTATACATACACGTCAGACCAAAAATTGCTTAAATACGTGATTTTGTGTACAAAGTCAATGCAAATAAAGTTTCCTCACAATTTTCAGAAAGGTATGATTATTTTCCCTTTCATGGCTCAAATCAATTTATTTTTAGCATAATTATGCTTATATAATGTCCTGCAATAATTTTGGGTAAAAAAAATAACAAAAACAAAAGGTCAACAAACAAAGAAATACATAAGAAATTCACAAAACAAAGAAATACATAAGAAATTAATGATGATATCGGATTGTTTTTTTCAAGAACATTGATGAGAATGCTACAGAGAATATTTACACCAANCCGTAGGTTACCAATGCACTTTAGCTTGTCTCGATAGGTTTCTATGGTAACGGGAACCTCTTCGGCTTCGAGACAAAGTCTGAAAACTGAAACCTGCTGGAATGCCTGGAATGTAATGAATAAAAGTTCATTTTGTAGTAAATGAAACAACTCTTTTTAACTATTTGTATCTATGCATCAATTATGGTTTTCACACATCCCCTGAGTCAATCTCACGGCGACCGTGCGATGGATAAGACAAAGTAGCGGGCGAAGGTACTTTGGATGATTTGGACATGTATTGGGTCAATGTAAAAACAGCTGGAATGTATCACCAGCAGGGGAAATTAACGATGCAGGCCAAAAAAACCTGGTAAATTTCACCGTGAGTTTGCCATCTCACAGTGAGAGATTCTGGGGAGAGTTCACACATGGACTTAGCCTGGGGATGTGTGAACACGATATGGATCTATGCTTTCAGGGTACTTGCCTCCTTTGATTTGACTACTTTGACACATCACTTTGCATTATGTTTGTGTATGTCTGTTAAAAAGGATATTAATGTTTTATTTTTATTTTAGTTATTTATTTATTTGTTTATTTCAGTCGGGTTGCCCGGTCAGAAGAAAAGTTAAATTCAACTCAATTATTATCATTATTAATATCTCTGTTTGAGCTTTTGCTCAGTCCTTCTCAGGACTATTTCTTGAAAGATAACCCTACACCACATGGCGGAAACGCAAAGTTACAGGCATATGTCTAACAAATGATACAAAACTAAATTGCCCAGCTGATATATTTTCTGAGAATCCTGTGAGAAGTCATTGGCACACACAACAATCAATAATTAATGGACAAATACAATGTCCTCTACAGTTGGAAGTGTCACTGGAAACATATCCAATATTTTCTGAATCATATATTATGGTTGGGCTTTCAAATGATACAATACGAAATTGGCCAGCTGATATCTTTCTTACAAAAAGCCCAGAGAATCCTGTAAATAATCATTTTCACACATAAGATACTTTAATTAATCGACTTACTAAAATGTCCTCTAGGGTTGGAAGTGTCATCAGACACTTATATCCAATATTTTCTGGATCATATATTATGGTTGTACTTTCAAATGATAGCATACTAAATTGGCAAGCTGATATTTTTCACACAAAAAGTTCTTAATGTAGGATCATGCGTGATATTATCTATGCACACATCAAACAATAATTAATCGACTTACGATGTGCTCTACACTTGAAAGTGTCAACTGAAAATAATTGAACATTCTCTGGATCATATATCATGGTTGAGCTTTCAAATGATACAATACTAAATTGGGCAGCTGATATTTTTTGCACAGAAAGCCGTGAGAGTCCTGTGGGAAATCAATCAAACACATAACAAACAATAAGAAATCAACTTACGGCATCCTCAACAGTTGGCAGTGTCACTGGAAACTTATCCAATATTCTAAGAGTA
Source organism: Temnopleurus reevesii (assembly GCA_036244855.1). Lineage (NCBI taxonomy): Eukaryota > Metazoa > Echinodermata > Echinoidea > Temnopleuroida > Temnopleuridae > Temnopleurus > Temnopleurus reevesii. The sequence continues at coordinate 4,427 of BQKZ01014009.1, read as the reverse complement.
AGCCTGCGAACCTGTTAATTTGAAAAGAAACAATGTCAGTCAATTTGTGTTGGGTATATAACCATTGAAATTATGCTTGCCTTATCCTAACATGGATAGCACCGATTGAAAGTGCTTTACCGAAGTGCTGTGAAAAAAATTCACAGGCGCTCTAGGGTAGTAATCAAACTCACGATCTCCTATTAACTAGACAGGTGTGTTACCACCAGACCATCGAGAGCCGTTGGAGGGGGCAGGCACAATTTGCTTAATGGCAAGATTTGTGTAATGGCAATGTAGAGGCCAGATTTATTCCAATTATTAGCTCCCCAACACAAAAATCATTCAATTGATATTTACGCAACTGTACCTGCTGCTATTACACAAATCGAGCCCGCTACTTCCATCGGCTTTCGATGGTCTAGTGGTAAGACACCTGTCTAGTCATCAGGAGAACTTGGGTTCGATTCCTACCCCAGAGTATGCCTGTGAATTTTTTTCACAGAATTTTGGTAGAGCACTGTAAATCAGTGTTAATCCATGTTCGGATAAGGCAAGAATTATTTCAAGAATGACAGCACTGCTTGTTTCTACGACAAACTTCATAAAATGTCCTCCCAAAATAATAATAATGATAATAATAATAATAATAATAATAATAACAATAATACACAACATTTATATAGCGCTTAATAGGAAGTGTTTCTAAGCGCTCTGTGCATCATTACCCGGCTATAGCATGGCTACTATTCGGCACTCACTGCAAATAAGGTGAACAAGAAAGATAGGTGACAATTTGACATGCATGTTGAGAATAAAGCATCTTTCAATATGGAAGAATAAAAAGGGGCCGCTTACCTGGCTATACGGCGATGATAGATTGTGTTCCAGTATGGCATAGAGGGATGCGAGTGTTTCAGAAGTGAGAATTTCCTTGTCCACTTCAGCACACAGACTCAGATAGCAGTCTGCAGCTAGCAGGATAGGAGGGGAGGATGGCTGGTGTCTGCAGGGGGATGAAAAAGAAGAGTAAGAAGAAGAAGAGAAGGAAGAGGAGAGGAAAGAGAGGAAAGGAGAAGGAGAAGAATGTGAAGAAGAGGAAGAAGAGGAAATAAAATAGCAGAGATGGAGAAGAAGTATGAGAAGAAGGTGAATATAAATGATAAGAAGGAGGGTGAGAAGTTTAATAAGAATAAGAAGAAGAAAGAGGAGGAGAGGAAGAGGAGAAGAAAATTAAGAAGAAGAAGAAGAAGAAGAAGAAGAAGAAGAAGAAGAAGATTTAAATAGAAGGAGAATAACAAAGAATAGGAAGGAGAAGGAGGAGAAGAAGAGGAGGGAGAGGAGGAGAAAAGAGAAAGAGGAGGAAGAGGAGGATAAAAAAGGAAGAATAGGTGGAAGGAGAAGGAGAAGAAGAAGTGAAATAAAGAGGGAGGAGAAGAAAGGAAGAGAAAGAAGAAAAAGGAGGAGAATAAGAAAGAAAAGGAGAATTTGAAGAATAAGAAGAGATGGAGATGAAAAGAAGAAGAGAAATGAGGAGAAGATGGAGAAGAATCAGACAAAAAAAGAATAACAAGATGATGAAAAATTAAGAAGAGAAAACAAAATAACGAGAAAAGGAAGGAGATAGAAGAAAAAAGAAAAATAGGAAGAAGAGGAAGAAGGGGAAGAGGGAGAAGAAAAGAAGGAAGAGAAGGAGAAGAGAAGGAAGTGAAGAGAAGGAAGAGAAGAAGGAGAAGCGAAGGAAGAGGAGGAAGAAGAAGGAGAAGGAGAAGGAGAAGGAGAAGAAGAAGAAGGAGAAGGAGAAGGAGAAGAAGGAAGAAGAAGAAGAAGATGTAATATTGTCATGTTAGTTATTCTGAGTGTATTAACGTATCAAATTTAGTAAAATTTTGCACATGATAAAATTTGGTTCATATTAATTACATGTACTCTGTTCTAATGCATCAAATTTAGTCACATAGGACACTTAATCCAAAACACTTTTTTTTTTCTTGTTAACTTTTCTAATGAATCAAATTTAGTGAAATAAAACACAATTTTTCGTATAAATAACCCTGTACTCAGTTATCAAACTATGAAAACTATGGTGTATATATTCCTATTATTACCATAACCATGGATTTCTGTCAGTAGTTTTAATTTTCAAATTTGATTAGCAGGTTTAGACAGCGAGATATTTATGCAAAAATGCTTTAAAATTGTGATTCAAAGGTAATGTTTCACCAAGATACAAGGGTATTGACCCTATCTAGCCTGGGGGAGCATAACTGTAATGTTTTTTGCGCTCCGCACGATTGTGACTATATTCTTTCAAATCTTGCGCAACTTTAACATAGATAATTATTATGTGCAAGAACGAATACCAGTCATTCTTAAAGTCTTTCATCTCTTGGTGATACACCGCCCAGGAAAATTATTCGCCGATAACCTGAGGCCCCGGTCACATAAAGGCCCGGAAGCAACACGATTCAATACGACTCTTTGTTAAATCACAGTTAACTGCCTCAGGACAAAGAGTCATGTTGAATCGAGTTGCTTCCAGGAACCTATGTGACCGGGGCATTGGTGAGATAAAAGATATATAAATAAATACCTGAGGAGCGCAATGATGGAATCAAGATCGATGACTGAGCTGGGTACAGCTGGCCTCGAGATGAGGAGTAGGCTTTGGATTGCTTGGGATAGGATGTATAGGGTGGCATCTGCAACACAAGAAGTTGACAAATATTTATTAGGTTTTTCCTGCCATTATCATTTGAATAGAATTCTCTTATGCCATCTTTCATTTCTTTATCTTGCACAGTTCTCCTAGCTTTCAAGAATATTTTAAATTTCCATTCATTCAAGTTACCAGTTTACTTGTTTTTGTTGTATGTTTGTCTCTCTGTCTGTCTGTCTGATGTTTTGCTTTGCTATCTTTATTCACAGGCTTGCTACTGCTTTATCATTGTTTCCCTTAGTAATTGAATTTCTTTACATTGTTATGTTTATTTTTGTAATTTATCAAACCATAACTGTAAAATGTCTATGTTTTCAGAGGGACCCATATCATACAAGTTTTTACTTTTCAATGGGTTCCTCCATTGTAATTGAACCAATGATTATATCACAAAAACATTCAAAATTCTGTGTCATCAAATCTTTTTCGTACAAATTAATTATATCTATGTTTTGATTATGTTCTGTATTTTTTTTGTACAGTTCCTTGATTTGTAAAAAAAAAAATCATTGTATTATTTTGAATTGTTTTGTATATATCATTCATATGGAGATGAAAAATAAAATTTGATTTTGAATTTGAATTATCATTATAGTTGCATTCAAATCAGCAAATAGATATTCAAATTCTACAGACTTTCACTTGTACCATTTATCATTCAGTTCAGTTTCAGGATATGCATTTCATATTATTAATTCCTCAATTTAGAGCGATGTTTATTCAAATTACCAGCCTAACCAGGGAGGTGTTTCTTATAGCCTAACCAGGGAGGTGTTTCACCAAGATAAGAAAGACTTTACGTACGACTTTACGTTCGACTGGTACCCCTTCTTGTGCGCAATGGTTCACATTATTACGCACATCCAGGGCAAGAACTGATACCAGTCGAACGTAAAGTCGTGCGTAACTTTAAGAACGACTTGGTGAAACACCTCCCTGGTAATCTAATTTCTCTGTGAATTTTTAAACAGTTCTTGCACTTTATTTAATTTGATCGCCCTGTAATAAGAAATATGTGAAATTGCATGAGAATCAAATCTAATCAAATCAACTACTTAGGTAATCAAATACTAAGCCAATATTTTGGCGTTCAGATATTTTCGCGATTTCTGCCCAGTTTGACACATTGGCGTGTTGTTATTTTCACATTTTTGAAATTGTTTGTACACAAATCAATGTGCATCATATAGAGTGGAAATTTTCGCGAGGCCGTAACCGCGAAATTAGCGAAAATAAAACCACCGTGAAAATTTCAGCTTATACAGTATCAATCTCACAGTGTTTCATATAGCTGTGCCCATTATCAAGAATTTTGTGACCATAAAATTTTCTATGTGCCCATAAAATAGTGTACAATAATGTTACAAAATGATACATTACGTTTCGCTAACGTGTGAAAAGGTCCAAAATTCATTAATTTGCTGAAATTCATGTATGCTGAAAAATTAACTCTTACAGTTTTCTGAGGGGGTGTTGTTCAAAAAGATGAGATTGATCGCAAATCAATTGCAAATCAGTTGCAAATTGCAAAACGTATTTTCATTCGCGCATGATATGCGCTTTAACCCTAATCCCATTGGGATATTTCAGTCATCTCAGTTCATTGGGGGGGGGGCTTATTTGGCCCCCCCCTCTGATCTTCGCCGTCGACCGCGTGATCGCGCCGAAATTTGGCGTGCACATAGCCCGCGATGTTAACTCTTAGATTGCATAGTCAAATTTTTCAAAA
>BQKZ01013999.1:0-10589 GCA_036244855.1 Temnopleurus reevesii | reverse complement strand
ATTTCGTATTATGTTATATGTTATATGTCTTTTTACTGATTGTAAATAAAGTACGATACCATACCGTACCAAATAAAAACGTTAGAAAATGTGATCTTTTGTGAATCAAAATTATTGTTGTTTATTCGAAAGACAATTTCACAAATTCTCTGGACAATGGGCTTTCTCATGCCCGGAGAGCATCCTACGGGAGGGGATGGCGAGAGCGGCAGACAAGTGTAGTTCAGAGTAAAGCTAAAGTTAGGTTCCGAGATGGTCAAACCGGGAATATGGGGCGGACATTCATTTGCCAAATGAACACTTTCCAAAGCTAAGAGCGCCCTTATTGTGACCATTGATGTCCTAAGCTTCCAAAGTAATTTTTCTCCAGAAAGTCATTACCCCTTTTCCCTTTCTTAGCAAAGGTGCATTTCAAAGCTTGATTTACTGCCTAAATCATCAATTTAACAGGCATGTGACCGTAGGTTGTAATCTTATTCTCATCCCATTTTCATCGCCAAGACATAATCTCATAAAATAATGGAGAGATTAATCAATCTATAAGACCACTAAAATCATTTTTCTTTTGTCTTTGAAAGCCCCATCACCTAACCATGCCTTTAATTTTGCCCGGTAAATGCCACCCATGTCCCATTTTAAGAGCTTCCTGTCTTGCAGAGACGGATCCAGTGTGCGCCTCCAGCCCTGACAGATGCCAAGCAACTTATTTTAGAATCGTAAAAGTCAAAAACATTTCGGGGGCACCTCCCCAAACTACCTACTAAGGCTTCGGAGCCGTTTATACGGCTCTCGCCTCTACAGATGCCAGGAAAACGCATTTTAGAATCGTAAAAATACAAAAAAATCTGGGGCAGCTCCCCAAACTTCCCATTGGGGCTTCTCACACGGTATGTGCCTTTAGCCCCTACAGACGTGACAGATGCCAGGAAAACGTATTTTAGAATTGTAAAATACGTCTGTCTGGGGCTCCCCCAAACTTTCCACTGGGGCTTCGGGCTTGTGGCCCTCGCAATATTCTTCTCCAATATCCTTTCCCAATGGGGATCCTGCTGGTCTCCGACAGCCGCTCCAATAGAGTTCGTGTGATAAAGTAGCATTTTTGTATAAATACAACATGATATGTCCGGAAATGCACTTAGAGACACTGGAAATTAGATAGATTTGGAAAAAAATAATTGAACTGTCATGTAATACAGCTTGATTTACTTCATATCGTGGGTAATCAGGGGGGTATTGGTGATTAAAAAAAATGCACCTTCAATCGTACCATTTCGACCTTTTTTTCATTTTTCTCTTCCCCCCCCCCCCCCCCCCCCAAAAAAAAAAAAAAAAAAAAATAGTCAAAATACGTTCCGCCGCGCTTGGTTATGACAACAAAGCAGTCAGAAATTTACAAGTTTCAAGCGGTACGCAAAGAACATTTATCAAGTGAGTATAAAGTTCTTGAACAAGGGAAATAATGGTCACGTGATATTGAAAAAGTATTTCAAAGACCATACTGTGCATTTATTTCCCATTATTGTATCGTCAAACTTTATGTTTTATCTCGTTAAATAGTACTTTCCTTGTACCTTCAATTGCTGTTAAAAAAGTTTCCTTTTCGATTTGATATGTTTTTTTTTTCATTCATATCTCTTTCGTTGTAGTGTACAATTTAAGATGAGTTTTTGTATAGGACCCCTTTGTTGATATATTTTATTTCTGTCTTGACAGATAAATGAAATCAAAATCAAATCAAAATTACTCGCAAACCAGCAAAACGTTGAAAAACTTACGAAGCACACAACTGTTATGTCAAATACGAAGACGTAACTATTATGACGAAGGTTTACGACAATGTCACAATCTGAATAAGAAGGGGGGTAGCTCTGCAACGGACAACAGCCACGATTTCATTGCAAAACTTGCAGGGCAGTCGGACATTTTTTCAACAACATTGCAACACCTTCGTACAAGCTCATAAAATTATATTTGGTTTCATATTGAAACACATTCGCAACATTCTTTGTAAAAACGAAATCTTTTTGTTTAGAACTGATTTCATGTTTACGAACCGTTGTGATTCAGATATCGTAAGCAATCGCAAGTAATCACATGTCGTAAATGATTGCAATGTGTCGCAAACAGGTCGCTTAAAAACTTAATTGGTCAGCACCAGAAAAACCCTTGCATATATTAAAAGCAGGAAATCAGACGAACAGATCAAAAAAAAGTTTGAAGTAAATTTAATCCGACATGAAATAAGAAAGTTATGAATATTTCAATGATATTTATTGAACTGTGGTTTTCATGAATTGCTTTACCAGTGTTTACGGTATTCATCATCGTTCGGTCACGTGGGATGACGTTTTGTCATGCACTTCCTGTCAGTATAAACTTGTTATATCTTATTGCTTTTAAGAATCCGTTTTGCTCCATAAATGCTATTTTTCTCATCTTCAAAAGGTTAAATCAATAAATATATCTTTACCCAATGTATAATATCGACGAAAAAAATGTTATCATTGCGTTAAGCATTGAAAACTAAAGGGGGGATTTTTCAAACAATAAGGTATAATGAACTGCTTGCTGAGGAGTGCATGAACTACCTCATATCACGTGATACAGCGTTACCAATTTGCACAACGAACAACTGTTGAGTAAACGTTTGAATATTCATAACTTTCTTATTTATGGTTCGATTCGCTTTCAACTTTTTTTTCTTCTGTTCATCTAATCTTTCTGCTTTCAATCAAAACAGGATTTTTCTGGCGCGACCAAGTCTTTAAGAAAAATAAGGTTGTCTGATTTTTCTTAATTCAATGAGAGCACGATAATTCGAGGAGTTGGTTTCCCTTAACATGCTGAATCACACCACGGAAATATTCTGTGGTGCCCACTCTCGAACCCATTGATTCAAACAAAAAGACTGATGCACATATATACAGAGCGAGTCAAAAAAATGTCCCCCAACTTTGATGCGACCCTGTTCAAAACATGTAACTATGATCCCGTATTTGATGGTATATCCTGATAGAGTACTTTCCAAAAAAATATTTTGGTACCATTTTTATTGGTATTTGTGCATGCATGACTGCACACGAGACAACTTTGCTAAAGGTATAAAATCTTACTTGCGCCAAGTGGCTGAGTGAAGATGAAAACAATGAAAAAAACTTGTGTCCCTCGGACAGACAGAAGCAAGTTCAAACACACCTACACAGAAACATAACCACACACACACACACACACACGCACACACACACATACACACAGGTGCAAAAATCTAAGTGGTAGGAGCTTATCGACAATTTTACTACCCATTGACGTTTATTTTTTGTAACCAGAGAAAATCTCACAAAAAACCGCTGACAAACACACACACACACACACACACACACAAGTATACCTCCTACCACTCACGCACATACACACACGCGCACACACGCACACCCCCATACTGCCAAAACATTACACTGTCACATCTGTGAATAAGAACATGAAGAGCATATCTCTTAAGGCATATGTACATTTTTTTAAAGATCAAACAGTTTAAAATTTGTTGTTTTTTAAGTGCCTGTCACTCTTATTCTTTATAGCTCAATCATTCACTTGTATCCTGTTCCTGACGATACACAGTTGGATGGATCATTCCCTCCATCTTCCCAAGGCTCATAAACATCTTCCTCGATAACCTGTCGTAGCTCGATCTGATGTGTCTGCAGATGGATTGGTGAATACCGGAGACTTCCCCACAAGAAATACTTTTGGCCAGAGACTTTTGCGACGAAACACCAAATTATGTTTATTTGTTAATTTGTGTGTATGAATTGTGCGCGTATGTTGGCGTCTTTGTGTGCGGTTTGTGGGTTTGCTTGTTTGTTTACTCCGGGTGTGTGTGTGTATGTATGTGTGCGCGAGTGCAAATGCTTTTTTGAGCTTGCCATTATCTGTCCAACGGCTCCACAACCAAAGGTTGTGTTTGTCTTCACCCAGCCACTCGGCGCAAGTGACATTTTATACCTCCAGAACAATCGTCTCTTGTTCAGGCATGCATGCAATAATGCACATACAAATGGTACCAAAATGTACTTTGGAAAGTACTCTTTCAGGACATACCATCAAATTCAGGATAATAATTTTATATTACAAACAGGACAGCTTCAAAGTTGGGGGACATTTTTCTTTTGACTCACTCTGTTTAACAAGGTTGCGAATTGGTGAGGTTGAGCGGAAGTCTCGTCACCTACGATTTATTCTACGACGACAACATGTTCGGAGTCGAGTCCCCAAGCTCAGACTGGAGGTACGGGACCGTAAATATGAAAAAAAAAGATGTAAAATATATGCCACTGGGATGCTTAGATTTAGCTGATGATCCATTTTGGGGCTGCTCCTCAGGGTCGTGCAGAAAGAAAACAGGCCGAGGAGTGCCAAATTTGAGCGATTTTTTATTTGCTTGTGAGCTGCTCCACTTGGGGGGCGCAAAATTAAAGTGATGACTTGTATGTGTCCTGTCTCCGTTTTATGGGGGCACAATTATGGCATGGCTACACGTATGATTCATTTCTTTCACAGGCGTTTGATTTGTTCACCTGCTGCGTTCATATTCAAGTTTTAATTTTAGATTCCAAGCATATTTCGGAACGGTTTAACTAACACGATAGAAACTATTTCTGTAAAATAAAGTGGGACATAATGCAATAGATCGCTACACCGTGTATTGAAATGTTCGGGAAAAACAATCACATGCCGGTTCTGATTTGAATAGCATTACAAATAGTAGCATTGAATTGGTCTTTTTACTATAGAGTAAAACTTAATGTTGGTAAATGACTAAATTAATTATGCAACGTCGAAGAACTGACAACATGTGTTTGGGCGAGAATCGTAGATAATTGATAACAGAGTTCTGAAACTCCTATGAAAGCATATTCCCCTTCGAGGGTTCTGAAATATTAAGAATACAAGGAAAATCCTTACTTTATAAACATAACAAAGCAAATCATCGTATCAATACTACTGCAGGACTATTCTACATGTACTTAAGTGCATGAGAAATAACCATGAGTAAAATATGACTATGATGGGGGTATTGTGTCAATATCAATAACAATTCGACTTTGATCCCCACTTGAGGGACTACATACTGTTACGCTGCAAATGAAAAAAAGAGAAAAAACATTTACATTTATTTACGATATCCACTTTCCTTTGTTTTAAATACATATTCTAAAGAAATGTTCATTTCTATTTGATATGTAGACCTATTAATGAAATAACCAAAACCAAGGTGAAGAAATCATAATTTGTGACTGTTAGAACACGTGACGAATTGCACTCTGTAGCCATCACGTGGCAGGATTATTTACATGCTGACTGTAATAGATAATTTGATTTGTTCAGAGTTCATTTTAATTCCTGGAGCAAGGAATGATTCAAAATGGCCTCTTCACACGCTGGGGTTGAGGAGAGAGTTGCTAAACTTCGTCAAGAAATTTTGTCTTATAAACCAGGCAAGGCTGTACCATGTGATAATGAGCGGGTTGTGTTTCCTGATAGGCTTGTCATTGGTGTGATTGATTATACTGGCAGCACCAGTGATCATCTGAGACGCGCTCTCTATGGAGAAGTACAGGGGAGGAAGCTGAATGATGAACATGGTACATCGACTGGTGGTCAGGAGCAATACATCACGGATCATGTATCTGTCATGCAAAAATACATGGAATATGATTATAGCTCAAGAGGTAACACTTCATTTACGGTTTTTGCTTTATATTTCATGATTTCTGTTATGTAAAATCTCTTTACTTAGAACTCATTTATGAAAGAAAATCGTACAAATGTTTTGAATCAAAGTCAAGATTACTACAATATTTTTACGTAGACCAACTAAATAAGAAAGCGTTTCCAGTTTCGATTCTACATATGTAATTTCATATTTGCCATTATTTGGAATTGAAGAAAAGGTGCAAGATGTGTGGATACATTATACTATTTGGGAAAAAAAGACATACATGTCCTTTTCTATACAAATGAAGCTTTGAAGACGTTACTTCTAGATAGATGGCTGGCAGGCCTTTTCGCAAAATGCAAGATAAATCAGTCTGTCGGCAGATGCCACATTATCAAGGCATTTGGAGGACAATAACTGACAATTGATGCACACTGTCCATGCTGTATGTAAACATGAACTTACAATGTGATATTCACGACTCTTTCAATCCAGAAAATCACACATTGGTTGATTAGTAATATATTCTACTTTTGTAAGAACCTCTCTTAAAGAAAATAAACTCTTGTGAAAAATCTGATACAGGTGTAGGGCAAATATTTTTTTTCTGTATTTGCAGTATAAAAAAAGCACTATCTGACATTTTACCCGATTTAGAATATGATGAATACATTATTTCATATAGGAATTAAAAATAGCAATAATAAGAACTATATCTGCATCCGCAACAACAACAAGCAACCGTGATGACAACAATAGTAATGATTATACCTATATTTTTGTTGATTAACAAAATATTACTCTAGGAAAATACACATGTATTTTTAACAGTCTTTCAAAACATTATCCCCAAGGTATACCTGGCCGTAATTTAGTAGAAGATGGTTTCCAGAAGATCTAATGCAGAATTAGCAGTGTGCCTTGTAACAAAACGAACTAGTATGATGCAATAACTTTGCAAACAACACGATATAAATTATTTCCGCAAAATAAAGTGGATCATGAACAATGGAGCCGTACGCCATATAGTATTGAACTGTCCGGGGCCAACAATAACAAGTCCGTTCAGATTTACATAGCATTACAAAAGGAGCATTAAATTGGCGTTCGACTTCATTTTTAGGAAATTAATTACCGGTATATCGCAATAAACAGCTATTTTAGGAATTCTGTAAATCCTTTAAAGCATAAATTAATGCAGTAAATGAACATATATATTTTGATGGCAATTCATCTCTAGGCTCTAGACATGCTGGAAACACGCCGATTCGTTATACGCCAGGGCAGGGGTCTGTAACATAACACATGCAAACAAACTTACGATGAATATTAAACGTGCGTGGGTCTATCATAATTGCATAACATGCACCATAGAGATGCAAATAATAATTATTCAATTACTCTCATCTCGTTTCCCGCACGTTCCAGGCCTCTTATCTGTCAAGGTGGCTGATTTCACCCGCTTCAAGATGTTCACGATAAGAAATAAAGCCAATGAACACACATGTCTTCTTAATAAACAAAATCTTAATGGAAATATAGAATGTGTACAAACATGTGTTTTAACATTATCTTATAATTACTGTTCTTGCAAAGGGCTATCTGTCTGTTGAAATACATCCAATTATCGGTCACCATATCGCCTTTCATATACGCTTCCCGATGAAGATGATATATTATAACAATTAGATTCCGAACAATATTTTAATTAACTGATAAATTATCTTAGTCTCAAAATTTTACTTTTCATGAAAGGTTCCATTATTATTTGTTGAATATTCTTTATGTTGATAGTCTATGAAAGAGGAATCACGTGTATCGTGTGGAAATTTACAGAAAAGACACATTAACTTGTTCATACTTTGTAGGCTAATAAAATGCATGAGAAGCCAACTGATGTTGCGTACACGATTATATCTCCTGTGTGATCAACATTGATTCAATCTATTGTATACCGGCAACCCTTCCTACGCAAGGATTAATGCAGGATAAGATAATTATCAAAAGGTGTTTGGATTTGGGTGGTAATTCACTTCTATGGAAACACATGGATTTATTGTATTCCATGCCAGGGGTCTGTAACATAACACATGCAAACAAACTTACGATGAATATTAATCGTGCGTAGGTCTATCATAATTGCATAACATGCACCATAGAGATGATAATAATAATTGTTATATTAATCACATCTCTTTTCCCGCATGTTCGAAGCCTCTTATCTGTCAGGGTGGCTGATTTCACCCGCTTCAAGANGCACCATAGAGATGCAAATGATAATTATTCAATCAATCACATATCTTTTCCCGCATGTTTCAGGCCTCTTATCTGTCAAGGTGGCTGATTTCACCAGCTTCAAGACGTTCACGATAAGAAATAAAGCCAAGGAACACACGTGTCTTCTCAATGGACGAAATCTTAATGGAAATATAGAATGTATACAAACAGTTTTAACATCATTTAAATCAATGTTTCTGGTAAATAAAGGCTCTGTCTGTTGAAATCTTTCGCAAGTAGATTAGAAGAAATATCTAATTATACTTACAGTATTGGTCATGGCGCCTTGCTATACGCTTTCCGATGAAGATGGGAAATTATAAAAATTGCATTTTCGAACAATATTTTCATTGACTAATATATCATATTAATATCAAAATATTACTTTTCATGAAAGGCGCCATTATAATTCGTTTGCACACTCTTTATGTTAATGATCTCTGAAAGATAAATCATGTGTATTGTGTGAAAATTTACAGAAACGACACATTACGTTTGTCTTCGTTTCTAGGCGGATAATACCCATGATACCACAGGTAGTTTGTATTTCCCTCGCATGATTATAGCTCTGCATGAGAAGCCAAATGATGTTGCTTACACGATTACATGACTTGTTTCATCAACACTGATTCAATCTTATGTACAGTTGTATATCGGTGTCCCTCATTGCAACCCTACCTGCTACTCGTCTCTCCCATTGCAACAATCTAAAATATACATTCCTGTCTTATGTTACCATCATGACCATGGTTGATTCAAAAGTAGAAAGCTATTCAATCCTGACGAAATTAATTTTGTCATACACTTTTCAAACAGTGTTTATCAGTGGGTAAAAGCAATATCCTGTGAAGAAGTGAAGGAATTGTTTCAAATTCTTCTTTACATGGATAAGATTGATTTGAGGTTCACACCAACCCTATTATAGAACACAAAACATTTTAAGAATATTTAAAGTAGCATGACTAGGGTGATAACAAGTTTCGATTTCAGGGTTAAGGCTTTTAACATGTTTAAGGAAGATTTGACTTGTTGTCAATAGAATAATGATCCTATAATTAAATTAGATAATCCGACATTTCATAGATGTTCTTTACAAATGAAATATTCAGAAATACTGATCCCGGAATATATATTGTTAATAATGATTTATTGAATTCATTGAATGAAAGATTAATATAGGTGAATTTATTCACAGTGCTGCAATGTTAACGTATGTATTTGCATCAATCAATTTGGCGATGTCTTTTCTACTTGTATTATAGATGCATGCTGTTTGCGTACATGTTAGGTCTTAAAGACTGTGTCTGCCCAAGAAAAATTTTGCTTTAATTAAAAGGTTTGAATAAATATCAAACAGATCAACAAAAAAGTTTGAAATAAATCCAATGAGAAATTAAAAAAAATCTAAATCTATACATGATCAATGATTGTCAAAACAATCTTTGGTATTATTTGAGTTAACTGGAAATAGTATTCAAGTTAATGCAATGATTCGGAGATTGTATTAACATATCTTGATTCCTCCAATGTCCATCCAGATTTTGATCTGGCTGCTGATGATCTTCGAGATATGAAAGGAAAGGCATCCTCGATTGTCCTCATGATTAGGTAAGTACATAATTTTGTTTTATGAACTTCTCATTTACAATTCTAAAGCGAAAGGAGCTCCAGAAATGCGTCATAAACATTCCCCTAATAATTTGACCATGGAGGAGACCATGTCTTGTTATTACACGAGTACGTTGCTACACATCTTGATTACGCCACGGCGTTTTTCCAAAAATGTATACAATATTGGATATTTAAATTTTCATGATATGACAGTGTAAAGCATGTATAAAGCATATTTGATTTTGCATTAAGGTCGTGTGATTAGAATTGAATTGAATTTAATGGTATTCTATATCACACTACAAACCATTTACTTGAAGACGTCAAAGTAGGCATAAATGTAATAATGATATAATACACGGGTATGAAAAACAAATTAAATTAAATGGGATGATATGCGTTCAAACTTGATGCTTAAATATAAGAAATATATAACGATATAATAAAAAATGTACATACGTACAACATACAAAAAGGGAAAGAAACAAATAATTGAAGCCAGAGTATAGGAAATAACTTGAAAAGAAAGGAGAAAAAATGAAGTAATGGCTTGGCATCCGGGTTTTTCAATGCTATCTGGATCATCGAGCTTCAGACTAGGCTCAGTAAATCAGCCAGTATGTATCGCCAATTGGAAATGACAACTCCATTGAGTTGCAGGATTTATTCAATCTGTAACAGACAGAAAAAGAACAAGAAATCCTGATAAGTATTTTGCAATCCTTAAAAAATACACTGTCATGCATTTTAAATAAATGAATTGTTTTCTCATCAAAGAATACATCAATGTCTGTCTTCTTTGTTATCGTAATTAAATATTCACACATGCAAATGTCTGCATCTTACTTGAATGTATGATCGTCTGATCTGACTCATTTGCATATATGTATATCTAATTTTACATTTCTTTTGTTTTCCTTATAATCGTTCAAAAGATTAGCGTCTAGAAAACTCTTAATCTTAAATGTGAAAATTTGTCACTAAT